>JACEIK010003597.1:11404-25845 GCA_018107945.1 Datura stramonium | reverse complement strand
GGATGACTAATATTAGGCATTTCCATTTTGTTATTCTCATTTACCCTTATTTAGCTTAAGGTCGTTTTCTAGCGTTAAGTTCGTTCGAGCGTCATCGTCTTTCCTTTTTTTAAAATTTCACTTAGTATCCAACATTTATCACATTTGGAAACACATATATGTAATATAAAATAAAGGACCAGCTCACATTGCCCATGTTGAGGGGTATCCAGGCTCAATTTATTGCTATGACAACAATAATACGACAATAAGCTTATAATTTATACTCTTTTGCTTTTCCTTCACAAGCTTCAACCCTTTTACCAATGGCTTCTATTAAGAAACTTAAACCCTTGGACAGAATCATAATATGCTTCCAACATAAACTTAGATAGATAGGAATTCCAGACTCATCAACGGCATGAAAATGTGCTTGAAAACAAGAGATAACAAGCGCCTTACATACCTTGTTTCTAATGAGTTTTTCTTAGCCGACTTTTCCCTTCAACAAACAGAAGTTAGCCTATTTAATTCCTTAAGTTTATAACCATCTGAATAGGCTATTTTAATCATTTTTATCCAGTCAAAACATCACACCAATAGGCAGTCACAATACAAACAAACAACGAAACATTTAGCATTTCTTACTTCGACTTGTTTCTACATCTTTGAGGGAAATAAAAGTAGGAAATTACCTAAATTTCCTCATGAGCAACACCAACAAATATATATTATATTCTCAACAAAACACAGCAGCTGCAACCTTCAAAATAAGTAGCAGCTTCACACCATAACACATACAAAACAACACCTCAACCTTCACTTTCAACCTCTACCTTTAGCCTGAAAATTCATAGGAATTAATAAGTAGAAACACTTACATTATATTTGTATTCAACTTCAACCAAAATGGTATATATCCTTACCTAGCTGTTGCTTCAAGAACACAGCAACAAATCCACTGAAACACAACAGCAACACACACACAAGCAACACTTAAGTTCCAACTTTACTTCCAACATAACTTGTGAATTCATGAGAATTTAAGGAGTAAAAACACTTACCTTCTTTGGTACTCAACTCTCACCAAGATAGATGTAGAACTTCACCTCCCTACTGCCAAAAAATATAGAAACTCCACTGTTAGAATCTTACGACATAAGAAACTCTTTCCAAGCTTGGACTATAAGGAAATTTTACCTATCCATACAAGTTCTAACCTGGGATTTGTTCTCACCCTTGGATGGAGCTTTGAATCCGCTGAATTCATTAAAAAATCAAGTAAAACGGAGTAGAAATGAGCTTTCTAGCTCAAATTTACTTTATATAGGTAGGCAGGCCAAGGGTTGGGCGGTGCCCGTGTGCGCCGCCCGCGTGNAAACTGCTCTCAGGACCAGGTATGGTAGGCAGGCCAAGGGTTGGGCGGTGCCCGTGTGCGCCGCCCGCGTGACCTGCTGCCTGCCTACCTTGGCGCCCACACGCCTGGGCGCTTTCCCAGTCGACAGTGCTGTTTTCAAATGAGCATAACGTTTTACTCAAACTCTGATTGACGAGCGGTTTTTTTCGCTGTAAACTAGACTCAAATTCCTTTCATTAATAGGTTATAGGACTTCTTAATCATTATATATTTGGAGATATGTCCGTTTAAAGTTTACCCTTACTTACAAACTTCACATACTCTTCGCTTTTCCCTTTGCACATGTTTACCTCCTCACCTACAGCCAATATACAACTCATAATTTCCTTAATACTACATATAACCATCAAATAATCATAAAAAAAATAGTGGGGTGTAACATTCTCCCCCCCTTAAAATCATTCGTCCTCGAATGAGGGTTATACCTCGGTAGCCATAACTTTAGCCATAACATCTTTAACATTTCTTGGCCTTTGTCATAAACATACATTCCATTTTCGTAAGCACCTCCTCTTTCTATTCCTGCTTCATATCAAACCGTACTTACTCAAGTCCATCTATTTGTCTGATGTAAGATAGAAATGCTTTAGTACTATATAATCAGTAACTTTTCTAACCCTACGCAAATTAATACACTACCACAGGAGTTATGATTTCCTCCAATACCAGTTTTCCATTCACATATTTTGGAAATATCATAGAAAAAAAGTGAAAATCACAACTTAACCACTTAATATATAGAATCAATGTCAAACCTGAAGTTTCTCATTTACCTTTGCTTTTACCAAGGCCTGTCACTGCCTATCTTGGAAATGGGAGTTAAAGGAAACTGCAGTCTAATCTAGGGACAAAGTAGAGACTGAATCTCAAGGAGAAACTGAATGTCTGGCTGGCCGGGGTCTCGAAGGACTACAAGAGTCCTTAAGTAGTCTCATCGACCTTGTCTTCTTACTCTGTTCTACGTCTTAGTCAGTACTTGGGAGATAGTGAATCAGATTGTCCGTATTTTGAGCAAATACTAGCATCCGAGCAGTAGTCATTTCTATGTGGGTAAACACTCCCAAACACTCTCAAACCAGAGGGGGTCCCAAACCTAATACAATTGATATACTCTATCCCTCGTATTCCGCACCTTATTTGAAACATATTGGGCATAAGAATTAAACCTGAGACTATATTCGTGAATACTCATGTTTCCCTGGTTTACGTATAAAAACTTACTAACTCAAACCCATTGAAGTTCCCATGGAAAGTACTGATCCGTAAAGGCTAGGGGATTTAGGCTCAAAACCCACGGGAATTGGAGCGCTCAAAAGTATTCCCTTGGACCCTTCAATTAATTTCAACAGCTTATTTTTTCAAACGCCACTACTCAGGTTAACATCTGAAATGTTTTCTAAAAATCTCGCCCCTTTGATATACCTGAAGGTTTTGGAGGATAAAAAACTCTACCTCCTCCTGGCTCTACTGGACCTAGGACAACATGAGGGGCCGAATCCCTTCCCATGGTAGCTCTGACTGGAACTAGAGGAACTGTAACATGGGGAGTAAAAAAAAACTCACTTTGAGCCTTTAATCTCTCTCATATTGGCAGGAGGGCCATTGGGACCTTCTTCCAGCATTAATGGCAATAAATCTCGTAGCCATCTGCCTTGCTGCAAGCAAACTCTAAAATATAGGCACGATTTAGATTTCAAACACCTCTTAATCTTTTCTCTATAGCACAATCTATTGAACAAAGTGAAACAACTCCTAAATGCCCTGTAGCCTCCTGATTATATGTATGGTGCACAACATACCCATAAGCAAGATTCTACTAGACACAACTTGTGGACTCCCTGGGATACGACTTTGCTTTGAGACCAAGTTTGTCATGCCCCAAAACTGAGGGAGTGTACAATTGGCTCCCGATACCTGACTGACTGGGAAGCCGATTATATAGCATCTGTAGTTGTAACACCTAGGCCTTCCAGGCCACCTGTCACAATCAACTGGACTAAACATCTGGACCCATAAGGTCTCAACTACCACAAATACATAATTGAAATGACGATAAGGCCATGACTATGATAAACCAAGAACCAGAAAGCCTACAAGGCCAAACACTTAAATATACTATACATACTAAGTCCACAAAGCCTCTAAAGAATAAACTGAACTGATGGTCAGAATAGGGCTCCGACCTACCCATAACTATAACTCAAAACTCAAGCTGAAATAACTAAGCCCTAGCTCCAGGAAGAAAGGAGCATACCAAAACATCCCTTGATCACGCGAACATCTATTGCAACCGGCAATCCGGGCCTCTGCCTGCACTTGCGGCACGAACGTAGGTCCCCAGGCGAAGGGACGTCAGTACGAATGAAATGTACTGGTATGTATGGCTGAAACTGTAAACATATAAGATAACATGATAATTGAGCCAGAAATAAGGAATAGTAACAACCTAGAATCCTAAAAACTGAAACCTGATAATAACTCAATACTGAAGTGCAGATGCAACTAAATAATGCACAAGAAAAGTTATAACTATAATGTCGGTGGACAACCGACCATAAAATTCATGTAAAAATGCCTCAAGCCGATGTACCACACCGGGGTAAAATAAAAATATCTCCAGCCGATGTACCACACTAGGATAACATAAAAATATCTCCAGCCGGTATACCACATCAGGGTAACATAAAAATATCTCCAGCCAGTGTACCATACCGAGGTAAAATAAAAATATCTCCAGCCGGTGTACCATACCGGAGTAAAATAAAAATACCTCCAGCCGGTGTACCATACTAGGATAAAATAATTATATCTCCAGTCGGTGTACCATACCGGAGTAAAATAAAAATATCTCAATCATAATCATGAATGGAGCCAATAGAGCTTATACTGAGTCAATTTAACACACAAGACATTGAAATGACAAATGCTAAATATGTGGTCTTAATAGGTCTCTTTAGTAACATATAATGCAGGTGAGCAAATATAGCAGGAAAAATTATCAAATATAAACATATATCACGTAAAGCTATCAAATTATATACAAACATGTCGACTCAGTGACTCGACGGACATTCAGGAGGTTTAGACAATGTAAGAACTTTAGTAGGCTTACAAGCAATGTCCTACAAATAATCTTACCAATTTAACGTATTGATTGAGTAGAAGCACATAGATTCTCATTTCTATACAATCCTTTAACATCTGGAAACTATTTATATATATATACTGCCCACAGAGTGGTTCCTTTACATGTATCAATAACTATACACTGAAATTTTTTCATCAAACTTATCACTTCGATGAGCACATATATTTCTTAATTCATTTGTATTATTTGCAGGAAAACATGCAACTTATAACTTGGAGCTATTTATCATAAAACTTAACATATACATAGGGCTGAGAGCTGAACTGCAGACATACAATATGTGAGACTTTTGTATAACGTATAAACTCGTAATTAATTAACTTAGTGACCTCTAGGAAACTTCCTAGAATTAGAAGTTCTAAGCTTAACTGATCATTATCATAGCCTGTGCTTGTACCTACTTCGACGTTGTGAACAATGGTATGTGGGAAAATCTCTCCTCTAAATTTTGGAATTTTAGATGATTACTCAACAAGAGTTTAATATATAGACGTATGACTTGAATATAACTAAAAGAATTCAATTATATGTTATAACATGAAAATCATATATATTAAGACTTCTTACCAAAAATTCTTATAATAACTTTTATGCAACTTCAAATACTTGACTGAGACATTAGCATGATTCTCAAAATATGATTCCTTGAAAACTTCTTAGATTAGCACATTTCAACATGAAATAGGGATGTGAAAACATAACATAAGAATTTGAGACTTGGAGCTTTGTAACTTTGGAACTCTTGAGCAACTCTCTAAGTGCTGCCTTATAGGCAAATAAGGACTTATAGCCGTAATTCGGATGATGTTGGATTAACATACACAAATGTGCAATTATCTCAGGAGCTTAAGAAAACTTACATAATTATAAATGTCTTAGAAGCTCCTAGGATTACCCTTTTCAAACATGAAGAATTAATTTCAACACATAGAATGGATAACTTAACGTAATCGTTTAGGGTTATAGCGGAGAGCTTCTCTTTAACTTACATTACTAATTTACAGACGCTTAACTCTAATTTATTCATACAAGGTCGTTACACAATATTCATTATATCATTTTACCACATAATGTATTTACACCATATATTTAACTTAATGCCTTGGCAACTCGCAGGAGGTTCAGATAGCACAAAAGTTCCACTAAACCTACGGTGACATTCTAAAGACAATTCTTGTTTCCTTACCACGTAACTTGAACGTAAGCATAAGCATAAATATATCCTTATTTTCGTATAACCTACTAACCTTAAGATACTACGTATAACCTACCCATAAAGATGGTTGCATAGAAATATTGATAATTTACACATTCGAGTTCTATCTTTCAAGTTCAACGTATTGGTTGGTTCGAAAACTCGTGAACTAGCCGATTAACTAAAGGGAGATAAATCAAGGAATCTCCTATTGTCCTTATATAACATAGAACATGTGAATAAGAGGGTGGATGAATAACTTTTGGCATTTCCATTTCGTTATTCTCCTTTACCCTTATTTAGCTTAAGTTCATTTTCTAGCGTTAAGTTCGTTCACGCGTCATCGTCATGCTTTTTTTACCAATTTCACTTAGAATCCAACATTTATCACAATTGGCACCACATATATGTAATATAGAATAAAGGACCAGATCAAAGTGCCCACGCTGAGGGGTCTCCAGACTCAATCTATAGCTACGACAATAATAATACGACAACAAGGGTACAAATTATACTCTTTTGCTTTACCTTCACAAGCTTCAACCCTTTTACCAATGGCTTCTATTAAGAAACTTAAACCCTTGGACAGAATCATAATATGCTTCCAACATAAACTTAGATACATAGGTATGTCGTACTCGTCAACGGCATGAAAACATGATTGAAAAAAAGAGATAACAAGTGCCTTACATACCTTGTTTCTGACGAGTTTTTCTTAGCCGACTTTTCCCTTCAACAAACAACAGTTAGCTTATTTAATTCCTTGATTTTATAACCAAGTAATAGGTTGTTTTAAGTATTTTTATCCAGTCAAAACGTATAAACAATAGGCAGTCACAATACAAACAAACAAGGCAACATTTAGCATTTCTTACTTCAACTTGTTTCTACAACTTTGAGGGAAAATAGAAGTAGGAAATTACCTATCTTTCCTTATGAACAACACCAACATATATAGAGTATATTCTCAACAAAAAACAGCAGCTCCAACCTTCAAAACGAGCAGCAGCTTCACACCATAACACATATAAACCAACACCTCAACCTTCACTTTCAACCTCTACGTTTAGCTTGCAAATTCATAGGAATTAATAAGTAGAAACACTTACATTATATTTGTATTCAACTTCAACAAAAATGGAGTATATCCTTAGCTAGCTACTGCTTCAAAAACACAGCAAGAAATCGACTAAAACACAGCAGTAACACATGCAAAAGCAACACTTAAGTTCCAACTTCACTTCCAACATAACTTGTGAATTCATGAGAATTTTTAATGAGTAAAAACACTTACCCCCTTTTGTACTCAACTCTCACCAAGATGGATGTAGAACTTCACCTCCCTACTGCCCAAAAATGCAGCAACTCCACAGTTAGAAGCTTACGACATAAGAAACTCTTTTCAAGCTTTGACTATAAGGAAATTTAACTTATCCATATAAGTTCTTACCTAGGATTTGTTCTCACCATTGGATAGAGCTCTAAATCCTCTAAATTGTGAAAAAATCAAGTAAAACATAGTAGAAATGAGCTTTCTAGCTCAAATTTACTTCATATAGGCAGGCTGACCAAGGCCTTGGTGGTGCCCGCATGCGGCGCCCGTGTGACGTGCCTTCGCGCATGCGCACACGCCTGCTGCCTGCCTATCTTGGCGCCCGCGCGCCTGGGCTTTTTCCCAGCCAACATTGCTGTCTTCAAACGAGCATAACGTTTTACTTCGAACTCCGATTGACGAGTGGTTTTTTTTGCTATAAACAAGACTCAAATACCTTTCATATGATAGGTTATACGACTTCTTATCATTATATACTTTGAGATATGTCCATTTATTGTTGACCCTTACTTACAAACTTCACATACTCTTCGCTTTTCCCTTTGCACATGTTTACCTCCTCACCTACAGCTAATATACAACGCATAATTCCCTTAATACTACATATAACCATCAAATAATCATCAAAAAAAATTCGAGGTGTCACAGTACGCCTTCCATATTCCCACAAAGTTCATCCGGTGTAGGTTGGCATCGTTAGCTACATGACCACTAAACACCCATTTCATGTTCAACAACTAAAGCATGGTGCTAGTGATATCAAATTTTTCCCCAGTAGGTAGCGGTGGTGGTACAATGGCTCCAGTTGACCCGACATCATCAATGTCCGGGTCATCTTCATCGAAGAACTGATACGTATATCTTTGGCCTTTATTTCCCCTCCCATGTTGACAAGCATTGACGACCTCATCTCGATCATCCTCCGCATCTTGAAGTGCATCTTGCCGAGATAGCTTGACTTGCCTAGATTCTTCATCTATACGGGCATCTCTTTGCTCCTGCTATTCCATCTTATGCAGTGTTTGTTCAAGTTCGAGATCCAAAGAAATCAGGGAGTTTTCACTCCAACGAGTACTTGGCATTCACCAAGCAACAACCTGTGGATATCAAAAAATACAAAGAAAACGTAATTTAGGAAATAGAAACCAAAAGTCAAATACAAGCAATTGATCTAATCTTAGCCATATTTCCCGGCAACGATGCAACTTTTTTATAATGCTCAAACTCACACTTCCTGATAAAGTATGAATGGTCATTGTCAATAAAGAACCCAACTAAGAGGTTGGGGTCGAACCCACAGGGAATAGGGTAAGATCTAGACTAATGTCGTAATTGAACTTGTTGGTGAGTTATCTCCAAATTGGGTGTTTAAAAGAAGACAATATTAAAACAAAGAGTATAATTGTAATTTACATCAAGATTTGCAAACAACTAGGATAAGTGTTCCCTATGGGTTCATAACTACTTCGGGTATACACATGTGATCAATCCCAATGCTTACTTGTAGAACTGATAACTAGGGTTCATCCAAACAACTGGTTTGTCCCTATTTGATGACTATACTCAGTCACTAGGTCAGGTCTCATCAGCGATTTCACACTAACCGTTATCAATATGTTCCAAATTTAACTATCCTATGACCACTGCTCAAGTTAATACAATGATCCTAAAGATTAAGACGTTGTGTAATTCTCTTTCCTTCTCTACTTCTCTAGGTTCAAGAAAGTAAAGAATTCAGGCAAGTCCTAACATTGTACACCGTTAAGAAACATTTAAACATGAAGAGAATACAATACAAGCTTTTTTCATTGGTTTTGAATCACTTTGTGCAACCCTAGTTTGTTAATCCACCGTGGTTCGCACAACCCCTAGTTGTGGAGATTTTAGCCTCTCATGGTTGTAAGATTATAATTTGTATTCATAGACAAACACATAATTAAATACTTACAACAACAATTGGAAGAAAACACGATTGGTATATCAAAGAACAATCTCAAGAACAATGTAGGATATAAAAAATTTGATTCCAAGAATTGCTCCTCAAACATGATAAAAATTCACAAAAATAGTTCTTCACACATCTACTAACTCAATTCTATTCTTCCATTACTAAAAGAAAATGTAAGACTATTTATACAGAGATTAGAAGTCTTTTCCTAAGCTAACAGGGAGTTTTCCATATCTAGTGCCGACTGTGTCAAGACTGTACCAACGACCCATGGCAGGATTGTACGGGTCATACCTGCTTTTCATAAGTCCGTGGTTGCTGTAGATTTGGCTAATTGTTGGCTAGTTGGTATGACTTGTACCTTCATCGTACGAGTCGTATAATGCTTCTGTGGTTTGTCCCTAAGAATTTTGATATCTTCTGGAATTCTTCACCAGTGTTGTGGCATGACTTGCACCTTCTTCCTGCGACTCGCACTGTTTGTAGTGCCTGAAGTTCTGCCAAACATCAAAGAATCTTTTGAAGTTCACCAAACCCATGTACAGAGGTGTAGATGAGGAACAATGCCCCTATATTCTAGAATTCATTATGCAAAAGACACACAATGACATCCCTCACTTAAGGGCCAAGAAGGGAAAGATGCAATATCTATTACGTGGTCCCTTAATGTTTACACCACTGTCCCTTGAGCATAACAGAAAATTGGAAAATAAACTAGGGGTGAAAATTATAAGCTCAAAGTGGAAGAAAAAGTGGTGAAAATCAATGGCGTCGTGCCACGACGTTAAATCAGGCGCTGGTTGGGAGGAAACCCAATTTTGTAATAGTGTGTTTTCCTTTTTCTATATAGTGTAACTTTTATTTTTATTTTGTGTGCAGAGAAGGGTAAGTCTAAGAACCCGAAGTTAAAGCTAAGGAGCACATCTTGAGTTTAAGTGTGGGGTCATATGACCCGCGAATAAAAAGACATGCTTCTAGATAAGCCCTAGAGGGCCTCAAGGGGTATTTCTCACCCTTGTATGATTTTTACTTTATAGATGCTCTAAGGATAGAGAATGATTTTAAGTGTAGGGTGAGGGGATATCTACCAAATTTTGAGGTTAAGGGTGAGCATGCCAGCAAGTTTAGTTGATTTTTAAAAAAATAGCATATCTCACCTACCCATCGATTTTTCTTATGGCCTCGGTTCTTTTCCAAAGGGAGGACCTTTGAACCAAGTAAATTTTTTATTTTTAGGAGTAGTTTTAATTTTTTTTATAAGGTGTAGTGACCTTTCCCAATGATGGATGGATGTCAACCTTATTAAGGAAAATTAGTCACGTTTTATTTTATCTTTTAGGATTGAGTCATAGATCATTCACTTGTGTGCTCTTTGATATTCTACTTAGTTGTTATGCTAGAGTCAATAAAGTGGTCATATTGAATGCATAAGTGAGGAATCCATGAGAGACACACATATCTCTTTAATTTGACTCAAAATGATTTTTAGGTCTTTATAATGAAAAATATCATTCAATATGAATATGTGATTGTGTAGCTGTAGAAAGCCGACTAAATTCTTGATGGTCATGAGATGTGAGCTAAATTTTCTTATGTATACATATTGTAGCATCTAGAACTTGCCTGAGTGTATGTAGGATAACTCATTGTTAGAGAGTTAGGATATGATCAAGGCATTCTTTGAAAAAGCCATGTTTTCACCCATGTTTATTTTACCTTCATGTACATGCTCCCTAGTTAATCCCTTTGACCATAAGCTTCGCTCTTTCTTAGCGACGAAAATAGCTTAATCCCTCTTTTTTTGAGACCCCAAACTTATTGATCTAAAGTAGTCTAGGCAGTTTGAGACTTGACAGTAAAGGTCCATCAATGTATAATGTTAAAGAAAAAAAGAAAAAATTTGTGGTAAGAGGAGAAAACCAGGAAAATGGGTGCCCACAGAATTGTGTTGTTTACTTGATGCTAGGATAATGAAAGATAGAGATTTAATTGCAAAATTCTTATTAATTCTATAAGCAAAGACTAGAAGTCAAGTAGTAAAAAAGGGGCATGAGAAGAAACTCTTCTCACACTTATCCGCCACTGAAATTTCACCTTCTTCTGAGTTAACTTAGTCAGAGGAGATTCTATAGAGAGAAACCTTTCACAAACCCTCGATAATAACCAGCTAAGCCTAGGAAACTCCTGATTTCAGTAGGAGAGGTAGGTCCGGGCCAATCCTTCACTGCTGCTATTTTATGAGGATCTATCTGTATTCCTTCACCTGAGACCACATGACCCAAGAAAGTCACGGACTTCTACCAAAATTCACACTTACTGAATTTGGAAAACAGCTGGCGGTTTTTGAGTGTCTGAAGCACTATCCTCAAGTGATCTGCATGCTCTTCCTCATTTCTGGAGTATACCAGAAAGTCGTCTACAAATACAATGATGAACATATCCAGATACTGCTTGAATACTCTGTTCATCAGGTCCATAAAGGCCGTAGGGGTATTTGTGAGTCCAAAGGACATCACCACAAACTCATAGTTACCATACCGAGTTTTGAATGCTATTTTTGGTATGTCACACTCTCTGACCCTTAACTGATGGTACCCTGACTTGAGATCGATCTAGGAGAAACAACTGGCTCCCTGAAGTTGGTCGAACAGGTCATCAGTTCTAGGTAGGGGATATTTGTTCTTGACTATGACTTTGTTTAGCAGACGTTAATCTATGCACATTCTGAGAGTACCGTCTTTCTTACGCAGGAATAGCACTGGAGCACCCCAAGGAGAGATGTCGGGTCTGATAAAACCCTTATCGAGAAGATCTTTTAACTGCTCCTTAAGCTCCATAAGCTCAGCTGGAGCCATTCTGTAAGGAGGGATGGAGATGGGCTGAGTATCTGGGAGGAGGTCTATTCCAAAGTCTATTTCCCATTCAGGGGGAACTCTGGCAAGATCATTAAGAAATATATCTGGGAAGTCACTGACCACTGGAAGTAACTGAATTCTTAGGGTCTTAGGGTTGGAATCCTTGACCCGAACCAAATGATAAATACATCCCTTGGAAATGAGTTTTTGGGCCTTAAGGTAGGAAATAAACCTACCCTTAGGCGCTGAACTGCTGCCCATCCATTCTAACACTAGTTCATTTGGAAACTGGAACTTGACAACTCTAGTTATGCAATCAACTAAGGCATAGCAGGAGTGTAACTAATCCATGCCGAGAATAAGGTCGAAGTCAATCATATCCAGCTCTATGAGATCAGCTGGAATGACTTTATTATAGACTGAGACTGGGCAATTTCTATACACTCAGCTGGCTCTAACTGACTCGCCAATTGGGGTGGGACTGAGAACGGTTCTGAGAGGATATATGTATTCACATCGAACTGAACTGCTATGTAGGGAGTTAAGAATGAAAGGATGGCTCCTGGATCTAGGAGGGCGTACACGTCTATATGAAAGAGACGTAACGTACCCGTAACTACATCAAGTGAGCTCTCCTGATCCTGACGGGAAGATAGAGCATAGAAACAGTTTTGGCATTGACCGCCAACCATACCTGATGGGTTGCCCTGCTGAGCCAGTTGGCCTGCTGGAGTTGCTGAGGTAGTGGATTGTGATCTTCCCTGTCCTGCTGACAAACATTCTTTAATTCTATGCCCGAGCTGTCCACAATCGAAACAACCATCCCTGCCTTGTAGACACTCTCCAGAATGATTCTTGCTACACTTGGGGAAAACTGGGTACTTTTTCCCGGCACTGAAGCTCTGAGGCTGAGAGCCAGATGCTCCACCCCTCCTGTCCAGACGGGACCGAAAGGTAGGGGCACTGGCTGAACTAGGTGTTGGGGCCCTCTACTGCTGCTATGGGTGGCTACCACCACCAGACTTCTGATGGTCGTTATCAGACTAGCCAGTCCTTGCCCATTTGTTCTTACACTCCATATCCCTCATCTTTTCAACCTCAATTTGCTGGGGATAAACAATCAATCTAGAAAGGTCCATATCCTTAATTAGCATCGTTGTCCTGCATTCCTTGAGAATCGGATTTGACACTCCATTAACAAACTTCAGCATGCGAGCCCTTGGTTCAGCTACGATCTCTGCAGCGTACTTAGAAAGCCTAGTAAAATCCACAGCATAATCCTCCATAGTTTTGTTGCCCTGTCTCAATTTCATAAACTCCGTCATCTTTGCCTCCCTCAACTCACGAGGGAAAAACCTGTCCAAGAAAGCTGTGTGGAATTCTTCCTACTCCACTGGTCCTGCCCTCTGTCATGACCCAAACGTACACCCGGATCGTAGACACGGGACAAGGAGCCCCAAGAGACCCCAAGTCAACCCATGGCATGAGCATACATCTAATTCATTCACATGAGCGGAAGACTTAACATAGAGAAAGTAATCATAATGTAACATGAGGGAAAATAATTATAATACTTATACAATACGACGGAATACAACTTTTTAGTCTGATAAGCCTCTAAACATGAAAGGCGGATTGATGGGACAACTCCCCAACTAATCCAACATCTAGAAAACTGAAGGAATAACATAAAGTGTGAAAATGTAGCCCTCGGAACATGAGGACTCACCAAGTACGCAGAGAGAAAGTCCAAATTTATTTACGGGTGAGGATGCGCCTTGGAACTAGGACCTGTATCATGAGACGATACAGCATAGAAAGTAAGCGTTCAGTACGTGGAATGTACTGAGTATGCAAGGTAAGTAAAACGGATATCTAAAACATGTATAAAACTCATAAATGATCATAAGAGTAGGACAACATGCTCATAACATAGTTATCGTTATATAACATAAGGCTCAAGGTTTTCGAAATGTTCGTAACGTAAACATAGTCATAATCATAACAGAAGAGCCTTACATAACATAACTTGAGCAGACATACGTAATCACAAACATGCATAAATCATGAGGAACAGTGGGAGATTCTCTTAACCGACATACCCTATATGAGCACACATGAAGCCCGACATGTAACCCTTGTTGGGAGGGTGTTCGTGCCTTGCGAAGGGTAGGAACCATGAAGGGCATGATAACACATGTAAAGGGCCTTTTGGGCCGGGGACAACCATGAGAGGGTACCAACATACCTACGGTGGCACGTAGTTCATGAGATCCGGGACTTAACCTCAGCCCCAAACCTACTCGGTGTTTGATACTACTCCCAAAACATATATAGTGTTCATAATAATACATACATGAGTTCATGGGCTAGTTACATCATGATAATCATAAACATGCTTGAACATACTTGAACTAGCCATGACTTGAGGCCCGTGAATCGGCCAAAACATAATTCATGCTTAATAAAGTATATATACATACTTGTAGACCATGCATAACATTTAAATTTCCATAAGAGCATAATAGATAGCATAATATACTCATGATTTAATTTATAATATATG
>JACEIK010003597.1:0-11043 GCA_018107945.1 Datura stramonium | reverse complement strand
GGTATTACAATATCTCCCCCTTGGAAACATTCGTCCTCGAATGTAGGAAACAAGGGGAAAACAGAAACATACAATTATCATATTCAAATTCTGACTATTTTAATTTAAATTTTCACGGAATGATTACCTCCGAACCAAACCACATAGCTGAACTGATCTCATGCTTCACATACACACTCGTACACATGAAAGAAACTATAACACATTAACTGAACATGAAAACTAAATGGGATCATAGAGTAGAAATGATACTCAAGTCGGAACTGAGTCGGTAGAGAACAACTGTGGATATCTCGCCATCATATCCGCTTTGGCTTCCCACGTAGCTCCCTCAACATGCTGATTTCTCCATAAAACCTTAACTAAAGCTACTTAGTTTTTCCTCAACTTCCGAACCTGATGATCCAAGATTTCAACGGGAATTTCTTCATAATTGAGACTGTCTTTTACTCCAATGCTGCCTACCGGGACTACCAAGGTTGGATCACCCAAACACTTGTTCAAAAGCGACACATGAAACACTAGATGAACTGAAGATAACTCTGAGGGCAACTCCAATTCATACGCCACCTTACCAACTTTCCTCCCAACCCGGTAGGGGACAACATAGCGGGGACTAAGTTTCCCTTTCTTTCCAAACCGCATGACTCCCTTCATGGGAGATACCTTTATAAATACCCATTCGTCCACATCAAACTCCAAATCTCTCCTCCTCACATCAGCATATGATTTTTGATGACTCTGAGAGGTTTTCAATCGGTCCCTTATCAACTGGACCTTCACCATCACCTCGTCAACCCCATCTGGCCCTATCAAGGCAGCCTCACCAACCTCAAACCATCCGATAGGAGATCTACACCTTCGCCCATAGAGGGCCTCGAACGATGCCATCTGGATACTGGAGTGATAACTGTTATTATATGCAAACTCGATCAATGGCAAATGATCATCCCAACTACCTTTAAAATCCATAACATATTCCCTCAACATATCCTCAATAGTTTGGATTGTTCGTTCCGCCTGGCCATCCGTTTGAGGATGGAATGCGGTGTTGAGCTTGACTTGAGTCCCAAGTCCCTTTTGAAAAGACCGCCAGAACTGGGAGGTAAACTAAGTACCTCGGTCTGAAATAATAGATAAGGGCACTCCATGAAGTCGAACCAACTCCTTAATATACAACATGGCATAATCATCCGCTGAATCTGTGGTCTTAACCGGTAGGAAATGTGTAGCCTTTGTTAACCAATCTACAAACACCCAAATGGAATCATAGTGTCGGCGAGTATGAGGTAGGCCTATAACAAAATCCATATTAATCTCTTCCCACTTCCAAGAGGGAATTCTAATATCCTGAAGTACCCCTCCCGGCCTTTGGTGCTCGACTTTCACTTGCTGACAGTTTGGACACTTGGCTATGAACACTGCGATATCCTTCTTCATACTATTCCACCAATAGATTTCTCGCAAGTCTCGATACATCTTCATGATCCTAGATGGATGGAATATTTGGTACCATGTGCCTCTTGCAATATCCGAACCCTCAAATTATCAATGTCCGGGACACATAGCCAACCCTGATATCTGAGAACACCATCTCCCCCTTGGGGGAAAACCTCTATATTTTGACTCCGCACAGCTTCCTTTAGCTTCGTAAAAATTAGATATTCATCTTTTTTAGATTTGACATCAACCACCAAGGACGATTCTGACACATTCTGCACAACAACGCCACCATCGGTCGAGTCGATCAATCTTACCCCCAACCTTGCAAGTCGGTGGACATCTTTCACCAACTCCTTATTTCCCACATCCATGTGGGACACACTCTCTATAGAGAGCCTACTAAGTGCATCCACAACCACATTAGCCTTGCCCCGGTTGTAAAGAACGCTCATATCGTAGTCCTTTAGCAATTCCAACCACCTCCTTTACCGAAGATTGAGATCTTTCTGCGTGAACACATATTGCAGGCTCTTGTGGTCTGTGAACATGTCCACATGGACCCCATACAAGTAATGCCGCCATATATTCAGTGCAAACACCACCGCGGCCAACTCGAGATCATGGGTCGGGTAATTCTTTTCATGAACCTTTAACTGTCGAGAGGCATATGCTATCACATTCCCATGCTGCATCAACACACATCTCAGTCCGACTCTTGAAGCATCACAATATACAACAAAGCCATCGGTACCCTCGAGCATAGTCAACACTGCTGTTGAAGTGAGTCGGGTCTTCAATTCCTGAAAGATTTTATCACAATCCTCTGACCATTGGAACTTCACCTTTTTCTGAGTCAACCTGGTCAAAGGTGCCGCAATAGATGAGAAACCCTCAACAAAACTTCGGTAGTAGCCTGCTAGGCCCAAGAAACTCCAAATTTCTGAAGGATTCACCGGTCTAGGCCAATTCTTCACCGCTTCAATTTTCTGAGAATCTACCCTTATGCCCTCACGCGATACCACATGGCCCATAAATTCCACCGAGTCCAGCCAAAATTCACACTTGCTAAACTTTGCATACAACTGACGATCCTTGAGGGTCTGAAGTATTATTCTCAAATGAGCGGCATGCTCCTCCTAGCTCCGGGAGTATATAAGGATGTCATTTGAATACAATCACGAACATATCCAGATATTCTTTGAACAACCTATTCATCAGATCCATAAAAGATGCAGGAGCATTGGTTAGTCCAAATGAAATAACTACAAACTCATAATTTCCATACCGGGTCCTGAAGGCTGTCTTTGGGATATCACTCTCCCGAACTCTAAGCTGGTGATACCAAGACCTGAGATCTATCTTCGAGAAACACCTGACACCCTGAAAGCTATAAATCATCAATCCTGGGAAAGGGGTACCTATTCTTGACAATGACCTTATTAAGTTGTCGATAATCAATCATATTCATAGGGACCCATCCTTCTTCCGAACAAATAGAACCGATGTACCCCATGGAGACTTGCTCGGTCTAATGAAACCCTTATCCAACAGGTCCTTAAATTGTTCCTTTAAGTCTTTTAACTCAGTTGGGGCCATCCTGTAAGGAGGAATAGAGATAGCCTATGCATCGGGTAGTAGATCAATTTCCCTTTTCGGAGGAACACCTAGTAAATCATCGGGAAAAACATCTAGATATTCGCACACCACTGGAACTAACTGAATGGTCGGGGTCTCAAACTCTACCTCCTTAACCCTAACTAGGTGGTACATGCAACCCTTAGAGATCATTTTCCTAGCCTTCAGATATGAAATAAATCGACTGGCTAGTACAGTTGAATTACCCCTCCATTCCAAAACCGAATCACCCAGAAATCAGAATTTCAATGCATGGGTCCTACAATTAAACGAAGCATAACATGAAAACAACCAATCCATACCCAAAATGATGTCAAAATCAGTAATGGCCAATTCGACTAAGTCTGCAAGGAGGCAGGTCAGGGGCCGGCGGGCACGCCCCCAGCTTCTTAAGTTTGATAATTGGAGGTAACCTTATACAACACCGTAATGGGGCAACCTCTATATACCCGCCTATCTACCACCAATTCACCGACTGGAGTAGATACGGAGAATGGTTCTGACAAAATTTCAGGACTAACTCCAAAACTACTAGAAATGTAAGGGGTCACAAAAAATAAGGTAGCTCCTGGATCTAACAAAGCATAAGCATCAATATGGAAGACTTGCAACATACCCGTGACCACATCTGGTGAAGCCTCCTGCTCTTGGCGAGGCACTGGAGCATAAAACCTATTCCGGTGCTGACCACCTGCCGAACTAGTGGAGGTACCCTGTTGAGGGGGTCGTGCTGTTGGAGCGGTAGAACTTGCTACAAGGCAATCTCTGATCCTGTGCCCGGGTTTACCACACCTGAAACAAGTATCCGCACTGCCCTGGCACCTCCAAGGATGATTTTTGCCACATCTCGCACACGCTGGGAAAGTGCGCTCCACCTGCAATGCTACCATGATACCTCGAGCTTGGAGCCCTGCTCCTCTGGTCTCCCCTAAACCTGGACGGCATGATAGATGATGATGGAGATGGAGCGGTGGTCCTGTGCTGAGACTGCTGACGTGATCCACCTCCTAACCTATCCTTAGAAATCCCGTAGCTGTCGGTCCTGGCCCTCTTGGATTCTCTCTGCCTCCTATAGACCGACTCCATCTTCTAGGCATGCAATACAATACGGGGAAAGTCGATGTCCCGATGTAGCATGGAAATCCGGCAATCCTTATCCAAGTAATCTGCTACTCCATGCACAAAGCGGCTCACCCGAGCCTGCTGATTCGCCACCAACTCCGGAGCATATTTATATAGTCGAGTGAACTCAAAGGATTACTCCTGGACTGACATGTTGCCCTATTTCAAATTCACAAACTCAGCCGCCTTGAGCTCCCTCATCTCCCGAGGGAATAACCGATCCATGAACACGGAGTGGAACTCATCCCAACCTATCGGGCCTACACCCGATGCCCTAGCACCTCTCCATTTCTTGAACCATATATGTGCTACCCCCTTGAGATGATAGGAGTTCAATTCAAAACATTCCCCATTATTCACCCCCATAACCTGGGTGATCTTCAGAATTTCCTCAATAAGGTCATGTGGGTCCTCGTCTACCTTCGACCCTGTGAACTCCGGAGGGCTCATCTTCAGAAAGTCCCTCACCCTAGCAGCTGCCGCATTCCCATTTTATGGATAATGGGCCACAGTCATATTTTGGACCTGAGTTATCATGGCCTGTGCCTACATCTGAATCGCTACCCTAAACTCAGTGTGGGCGGCTGGCTCTGGTACGCGCTCCTCATGAATGGTTGGAGCTGGCCGATGCTCTCCATCATGAGCACCCTCATGATCATCACCATTACCGTTCCTCCTGGCATTTACTTGGTGTGGAGGAATCATTCTTCAAACGTGAATAGCATGAATTAGAGGAGTAAAGGACGTTCATCGCACAACACAGATCATGAAAGAAGGGAACATTCCTAAACATCTAGTAGCCTCTTCGTCATAAGTGTGGTATGCTTCACACCCATGAAAAAGACTCTACTTAACGCGACTTTCTGATTCCCTAGGACACACAAACCTATGGCTCTGATACCAAGTTTGTCACAACCCAAAAGTACTCCCAGATCATAGATACGGGACAAGGAGCCCCGAGAGACCCCATGTTGACCCATGGAATGAGCATACATATAATTAATTCAAATAAGAGGAAGACTTAACATAGAGAACGTAATCATAACGTATCATGAGGGAAAATAGTACAATACTTGTACAATACGGTGGAATACAATTTTTTAGTCTGATAAGCCTCTAAACATGAAAGGCGGATTGATGGGACAACTCCCTAACTAATCCAACATCCAGAAAACTGAAGGAATAACATAGAGTGTGAACATATAGCCCTCGGAACATGAGGAATCACCAAGTATGTAGAGAGAAAGTCTGAATCTATCATGAGACGATACAACATAGAAATTATGCGGTCAGTACGTAGAATGTACTGAGTATGAAAGGTAAGTTAAACGGATATCTAAAACATGTATAAAACTCATAAATGATCATAAGAGTAGGACAACATGCTCATAACATAGTTATCGCAATATAACATAAGGCTCAAGGTTTTCAAAATGTTCGTAACGTAAACATAGTCATAACCATAATAGAAGAGCCTTGCTTAACATAACTTGAGCCAACATACATAATCATAAACATGCATACATCATGAGGAACGGTGGGAGATTCTCTGAACTGATATACCCCATATGAGCACACACTGCATACCCATTCGTGTTCACCGGCACGACCTGTTGATTCACCTGATCTGTTACAGTTTGGGCTAGTAACTATATGGCCACTCTAAACTCTGTGGTATAAATCAAATCACCTTGAGGAGCTTCTGAGGCTGGTGGGGAAAGTCTGTTGGAGTTACCGGCCCTTCTTCCGTTACCGCGTCTAGGAGGCATGATTCACTTAACTGAAATAGAGCACGAGTTAGAAGAACGTTTCTAGAATTGAATTTTAACTCACAATAAAGAGTGTGAAAAAAAGAGAGGTTTCCTACTAACATCTCATAGCCTCCTCGTCATAAGTGTGGCATGTTTCACACCAATTAAAAGGACTTCACTCGATGCGGTTATCAGACATTTCAAGGATACTCTAAACCTAGTGCTCTGATACTAAGTTTGTCACGCCACGAGTTTACACCTTGGACAGTTCATGATACTTGGAGTCACAAGTAACCCCAAGTCAACCCTTGGTCAATCATACACTGGTATTCTAAGTAAACATGCATAGCGAAACTTTGAAACAATATCATAAAGCATTTAGGAAAGACAAGTTTCAGAACATAAAGTTCAAAACATTTGAATAATACCGATAAATCTAAAAATCATGTCTGTCTGAAAGCCATCTAACTGAGGAGTTGCTGGGAAAAGCCCCAGCTAACTCTAAGTCTAACTGAAACTAATAAATGACTAAAAGAAAGAAATAATGCCCTCGGATGATGAGGACTCACACTCCAACTGCTGAGGTGGAGAATCTAAACTGCGGCGGCTAGCGGTGTTGACTTTGAGAACCTGCAGTAGTATCATGAAACGATACAGCATAAAAGTATGCATCAGTACCTTGAATGTACTGAATATGTGAGAGGAATATACTGATATATGTAAGTGACTGAACTAGAAAGACATGCAATGACCAACTAATTATCTGAACTGAAATAATCTAAAGTTACCGAGATGGTCAAAATTACCCACTCCGGTAGTCAAAGACATGCCCTAAATCTGAAAGTTTTGAGTCTGACATACTATGCTGAACTGAGTTAAACTGATAGATCTAAAACTGAATTGAGATTCTTATTCTGAAACTGGGCTGGACTGACTAGTGGGAGAGTCTGTAACCCTCATATAACCACGTGAACTAGACATGGACTCCGATGTATACACCCCACCGGTAGGACCTAATATACCTTGACAGGGTATAAAGGCATGAATTGGGTTATCACAAAAGTCTGGGGCCATTCAGGCAAAAAATCTGTAACTGTAACCTACGCTGGAAACGTAGTTCTGGAACCTGGGTACGCTGGAACCCCAGTCCGCTCAGTGCTAAGTCCTACTCCTACTGGAAAACCTATACTAAACTATTAGGCTGATAGCTCAAAACTGGGATCCAAGACCAGTTAGGGGCATATAACTGCAAGTACCCTAAGAGTATTATCGTACCAGATTCTGAAACTGGGTTCTGGACTGGTCAGAGCTGCTTATCTAGAAGCGTCGTAACCATCTAAGAACAAACTGAAATCTGAACTAGCGTCCTGGGGAAAGTCAGAGTTATATATCTAAAATTTCATGATTGCCTAGTGGACCAATTACTGAATTCTTATTTTGATATCTAGGAGGTACTATTGGCACTTGAAGAAATCATATAGTCAAACTAATCAGCTGACATTTCTTACAAACACGGGATGTTTTAGTACGTTGACTTAAACTGAATTGACAATTCTGAGAAAATACAAAGTATATAGACTTTCTGACTGAATCTGAATAACATACATGTAATTGAGTTTTTCACACATGCAATCATTATAGAAGACCCTAACTCTGAGAGATGCAAACGATTCTCAAGAATTCATAGCTTAAACAGGATACTAATTTTTGACTTTTCAAAAGCTAGGGCTAAATTTTCTAAATTTATGGGATAAGCATAATTTTAGTTACAAACTGGTGGAAAATAACTACAATTAACATAGGATAGGATTCCACATGCATTAATCGAAGAACCATGACAATATCTTCAAATTTCGTAAACTCAGGGCTAGAACTAATAGTGAACAGAGAGAGTTTTAGGGGACGCAAGGGGAGAACAATCTCCTTGCAAACTTCCCACATACCTGTAGAAGAAACCCTGGTGAAAATCCCTGAGAAGAACTGAGAAGAAAATCAAACCCTTGCTCCTGCTTTGTGCTTTCTATCAAAGTTTCTACTCACTGTCCTTGAGGGAAATTGAGAGGAATGAATAAAAAGGTCATTCTAACCCTTTAACTTTCCCCTATACAAACCCAAAATGACATGGTTTAGGGATTAAAATGGTGGTAAATTACAAAAGTAACCCTGGGAACTAAAACTGAAATTTGGCCGACAGGAACCAATAGGCCTTAGTACAGGTCGTTGATAGAAACGACTGCCCGTTTAATCTGGTCGTGGTCTCTGGGTATAGAAAACTAGGTTCACTGTAATTTTTCCATAGTAGGGTATAACTATCCATTGGAAGGAACAATGGGTGGTTGATACCTTCCTTTGGTACTGGGGAGAAAACAAAAGAAAAGTTCTTGTTATCCGAATCTCTAAAAACAACCAAGTAGTCAAAATGTACATGAAGGGAAAGCTTATGGTATGTGATATATGTGCATTACATTGTTTGTGAGCATGAGGGTGCCTTGATTTCTATGTTCCATGTATTTGCATTGATAATTAAAGAGAGGAACAATAGTAGAAGTGAGGGGCACAAGGTGTCTAAGTAGGTGTACTATTTGTTGCATATTTCACACTTAATCATGTTGGCCCTATGTTTTGAAAGAATGATTCAATTATAGAGGTTGTGTGGTCTTGATTGTGAAACCTTTATATGTGCTTGATGAGAATTGTTGTATGTTGATGAATCACTTGATCTATGCTCTATTCTAGTTTTTTGAGTGTGAAATGATAGAGGTACCAAGTATGATGGTAAAAGATGAGTTTATGTGTGAATTAAGGATTGTTCAAGGATGAACAATGGTTTAAGTGTGGGGTGGTGATGTTGGGCATATTTTATGCCCATTTGCCTTATTTTTCCCCATCTTTTACCTTGTTTTGAGTTCATAATCCTTAAGAAATGTATATATTCATATGTTTCTGCATTTTGTATGCCAAAAAATGATTCGAGGTGTTTTAAGAAGAAAACAAAGTAAAAAGGACCCAAAATGAACCAAGGTCGAAGGTTTGAGAAGCTGAGAAGAAGATTCGGGGGCTATGGCTGGCGCCCAGCGCCCGGCTTCAACATCATGAGATAATTTCATCATTTTGGGGCTATGTACGCCACCCCGCGCTAAGTCCTTAACTTCATATAATGTTCATTCAACACCTTGGTGAGATGGTGAGCGTGGAGCCATAGAGCTTTCCAAAACATAGAGAAAATTCCCAAAATTCTAGTGAGATAGAGAAATTCGCGTGCCAGAAGGGTCCTAACATTCAAGAATTTTACTAACACTCTGGTTCTATGGTAAGAGTGGTGCACCAGAGGTGTTAGAAGTGTAGAAAATTGGTTAATTCCTTGTTGAGATGGATCGGACGGTGCACCAAGCCTATCCCGAAGCTGAAATTTCTGGAAATTTGACTAACTCTATGGTGAGATAGGTGGGAAGGAGCGCCAAACCTATTTCAGACTGAAATTTCTTATTTTAAAGTTAGGTGTTGGAGGGCATAAGCATCATTGGAAGGTTCAACTAAAAATATATCCTTTAGGGAATTTATTAACAATCTTGGGATCATTTTTACATTCCGTATTTCATTTTTAGAAGCTTGTAAGCCACTTGAAAGGAAGATAAAGTTCTACACTAGGTTTCTTCTCTTCTTACTATTTTATTTCAAATTATGATGATTAAGTATTCGTTTTCCACTTGTCTATGAGTGGCTAAACTCATACTCTAGGGTTTTGGTCATGGTGGATAGTTGATTGTTTGAAAGACTAATTTAATCTAGTTTCGATTCTTTGTTAATGGTTGCTTGTATATAATTATTTTAATTACTTATTTATGAGATTGATCACCTTATAAGTAAATCTGTTGGCTTTCGATTGAACTTGGGAAAGGGAATCGAAAGGGTTAAAGGTAAATATAGAACACGAATTCAAAGACCCTTGAACCCATTGGTGAGAGGATAGAAGTTGTTCTTGAGGAAAGGGATACACCCTTTAACCCTGTTTAGTTAAAATACAAGTAGGCATAATCATTGTTTCATGTTTCTCCTGCGACCATAGGGATATAGGCGTTAGGGTTCATAAAATAGTTCTTGGATGCTAGGGATAGTGGCATGGAATGGGATCGTAACTTGCAACTATCAATCATAGGATGAATAGTTCTAGTGAATCACGCCTTGAAAACTCAACTTGAAACCAAACAAGTGCCATTTCCCCATATTTTCATCATCATCAAAGTAAAACCAAGCTTCCAACTTCTTTAGTTAGTTTTACATTTAGATCTTTTAATAGTTTAATTTTCCAAACCATTCCCCATTTCAACTATTTGATAGAATAGCGAAATAAGAAATAACCTTGAATAATTAAATTGACAAGTCTTTGTGGATATGATAATCGGGGGTTCCAGTCCTATATTACTTGACGACCACGTGCGCTTGTGTGCGCTTGGGCAACATCATGTACTATATTGTGTCCCTAAGAGCCGAAGCTAGAAAATTTTAAACAAGGTAGATAATTTTGATCCTCTTAGAATAAGCTTTAACCATTTCTATTGGGTGAATAAAGGATTAGATGTAAGAAGTTGATAAGACAGAAAGAGTATGAATCTAGTAATTTTAGTACCTACAGATATAGTTGTTGAGGGAGAGTTTAGAATCCGTATATATAGTGATACCCCAATCCCACAATATTTATTTGATTATACCCTAGTTTAGAGAAGAAGTCCAAAGACTTAGAACGTTGACTTTTAAGCTAAGGGAGAGATGATAAGGTAAACAACCATGTCAAGTCTTGATATTCCAATTGTGAAAATTTTTAGGAGTAGGAACTATGGGAAATCGATCCATTCCTATTAAAGTGTATTCCTCTTACATCAGCCAACATGACACTCTACTCATGTTGTATGTATTCATTATATGACCACGTCTAAGGTCTAAGTACTCTATACATACCCATGTGTATACTCAAATTCCTAGAATGAGGAGAAACCGCTTCGGACAGTGATCCTACTCTTACTCTATGATTTAATAAATTCAAACATTATGTTATGAGACTCATTACATATATAAACTCATGTCTCATAGTATG
>JACEIK010003596.1:139691-152113 GCA_018107945.1 Datura stramonium | reverse complement strand
CCTATGCGTAGCTGGAGCATCTGCATCCCGAACATGCGGGCCATGTACTGATCATCCCGAGCATGTCGCTCGGCTAGTGTGAGAACTGGCCCGTGAGTGGCGTCAGGTGCCTTAGTCTTTGTGACATCTATGTCAGCCCAAGGCTATATTTATAGCCTAGACATAGCAGTTTGTTTTCTTGATTTGAGTTGCTGGCAAGCACCAAAGGTGCACATGCCTGGCCAGGTCAGCCTAGGTCCCACTGTGGCATTTGGTGCCAGTCATGCCTCCCAAGGTGGGCGTGACATCTTTGTTCAGCCTGAATTTTAGCTGGCCAGCTTCAACATCCACTAAGGCTCTCACAGTGGCAAGAAATGGGTACCCCAAGATTATGGGGACCTCAAAATCTACCTCGCAATCCAAGATCATGATGTCAGCTGGAAAGATAAAACTTTCCACCTTCACTAGCACATCCTATAGGATCCCCATTGGCTTCTTTACTACACGATCTGCTATTAATAGTCGCATCATAGTCAGTGGGGGGGTCCCAAGCCTAGCTATTTGAACACCACTAGAGGCATCAAGTTGATTCTAGCACCCAAGTCACATTGTGCCCTTGCAAACTTGAAATCTCTAATCGTACGTGGGATAGTTAAGACTCTTAGGTCTTCCTTCTTTTGAGCAAGGACTCGTGAGGCTGTGGCACTGTAACAATGCAAGTTACCAATCGACTTATAGCTCATGGACCTCTTTTGAATTACCAGGTCCTTCATAAACTTAGCATACCTAGGCATCCATTCTAATGCCTCAACCAATGGGATGTTGACAAATAACTGCTTCAGGATAGACAAAAACTTTTGGAACTTCCCATCATCGGCCTTCTTTTTCATCGTCTGAGGAAATAGTGGAAGTGGTTGAGGGATAGACCTAAGAATCTGTATGGTCTCTTTTTCCTTAGTCAAATCAGCCTCACCTGTAATAACCTTTTCTACAATCTCATACTTATCATCCATATCAATATCCTTCTATCTTTCCGTCTCAACTACAACTGGTAAGGGAGAGTCAATGGTGGTTTTTCCACTCCTAGTCATCACAGCCATATAGTGACTGTTATTTTTCAGATTCTGGACCATGTTTCTAGGAAGTGTACCCTTCTGCCTTTGGTTTAGGGATACAGACATCTTCCCCAGCTGCTTCTCAATCTACTTGATCGTTATGGCATGCGATTCAACTTTTTTTCTCATTGCCAGATATATCTCACCGAATGCCCTTTAGCTGATTATTTGTGGACTTTTCCTTCTTCAGCAGCTCAGCCATCATGCTCTCCAACTTTGAGGGTCCAACATCACCCTCTCGAGCCCTTGGAGGAACATAAAAGCATGTGGGGTCTTTGTGGTAGCCATCAGTCTTTCTCCACTCACCTTCTCGCTCACGACCTCTGCTCCTATCCCTGTACCCATTCATGTTGTAGTTGTCTCTATACTAGTTCTGACCTTAATTCTAGAAACTTGGTGCCAAGTGTCCTAACCAGACCCTTAGGCATTGGCCCGAAAATCTACCACCTGGTTATCCAGGAAGTTTGCATCCTCTTCAGAATCAGAATACTCAAACCCCATTTCCTGACCCTGAGCTCCCATTTCATTTACCTTTTAAGTTCCAGAACCCATAATATGCTTCATGAGTAGGTCTAAAGATGTTCTAATATGAGCCAACTCCTGATGACGCTCCTCCTCTTTTTTGTGTTGCTCTGCGGTCATCCCTATGGAATATATACCTGCAGCTGCTTCAACATCTCTTGTGTGCCAAGCTCTATTTGTTTTGGTCATTCGATCTAGTGTGGCTATTGCTTCCTCCCACGAGTGACTTATTTATGCTCCTCCTGCCACTGTATCTGCCACAGCCTTAGTGTTGTTATTCAAAGACCTATAAAAAATCTCCAACAAACTCTCATCGAGAATTTTGTGATTCGGGCACTTAGTAAGCTTCTTCTTGAATCTCAGCCATGTCTTATGAAGTGCCTCTGTCTCAAGCCATCAAAAGTTGTAAATCTCGTCTTTGATCTGCAGCATCCTAGACGGTGGGAAGAACCTTTCCAAAAAGACCTGTTTAAGCTCCCTCTAGCTAATGATGGAGTTGTTTGGTAACTCCGAAAACCATAGAGTGGCCTCCCTATATAAAGACATGATCCTATCTTGGCTCATGCCTAGAAACCTGTATGCCTTGAAAATCCCTACAAAGTTCATTAGGTGAAAATTTGCATCATCAGTTGCATTACCACTAAACACCCCTGATGTATGTGAGTCTATAGCACTTTCAACTCTTAAAAATGGGAAAATAACATGGAATTAGGTGTGTTTATATGTATATGAGGTGTTTTTACTTTGTTTTCAGGGAAAATAATTTTTGGAGCTAAATTATTCAAAAGATGGAGAAAAATGTAGAAAAGTGGCTTAGTAAGAATCTCAGTACGAGTCGTACTGAGAATTGTGGAAAGGTCAAAGAGCTAACTGTGAAGTAAAGTCAAGTTATGGCTCATGGTATGAGTTGTACCATCCGAGTATGAGTTGTACCATGGAAGTCATGAAATGTTCCAAAAGAAATGGCATAGGTCAAGTATCCTGGTATGGGTGGCACTCACGAGTCGTGAAACCTACCTAAAACCCGTACCAAGGAACCATGGAAAAGACCATAAAACTTGATGATTGGCAAAATTCAAGGTACAAGAAAGACTCACGAATCGTGGAATCAAGGTACGAATTGTACCATGCCATTCGTGGAAGTCAACAGAAGATGCCAGCAATAGTAAGATCAAGCCACGGGAAGATTGTACGACACGTAGATACTTGGTATAAGTCCTACCATGTCTCAACACTTAGCTAGATTAAGCAGAAGTCGGCCAATGTATGGGTCAGGGTACAACCCGTACAATGCTATTAGGAGTCGTAGGTGAAGGCGGTATCATTTTTGGTAGTTTTCCTGTTTACTTTGGAGAAGGTTCCAATTATTTGTTTAAATACTTTTCAGGTTATTTTTAGTAAAAATAAATGCAGAGAAGTAGTTAGATGCAATTAGGGACAAGAAGTTGTGAAATTTTTCAAGTCTTGGAGATTTCTTTCTTCTTTGTTCTTGGTTTATTCAACATCAATTCTTGCAATAGTCAAAGCAGGTTTTCTTTCAATCATCATTGTAAGTATTTAACTATGTGTTTGTCTATGAATGCTAATAATAATCTCACAATCATAAGAGGATAAAACCTCCACAACTAGGGTTGTGGGAACCATGGTGGATTAACGAACTAGGGTTACACAAAGTGATTCGAAACCAAAGCTAAACTCTAGTATTGTATTACCTTCATCTTTAATATTTCTTAATGAAGTACAACGTTAGGACTTGCCCAAATTCTTTACTTGCTTGACTCTAGAGAAATAGAGACTAGGAAAATAGAATTACAACAAAGCCTTGATCTTTATAGGTCATTGTATAACTTACGCTATAGTCGCAGGATAGTTAATTCAAAATAAATTGATAACGGTTAAATTGAAATCGCTCAGGAGACCTAACCCGGTGATTGAGTATAGTTATCCAATAGGGAAAAACCAGTCATTTGGATGAGCCCTAGTTATTAGTTCAACAAGTAAGCATTGGGATAGATCATGGTGTAAACCCAAAGTAGTTATGAATCAATGGGGAACACTTACCATAGTTAATTGTAAATCTTGGTAAACAATAACTTATTTTCAATCTTGTTTTACAACTATTTTCAATAAACCCCTCTTTTTGGAGATAACATACCTAAAATATTAAATACCTGCATTAGTCTAATTCTTACACTATTCCCTGTGGGTACGACCCCAACCTTTGTTAGGTTCTTTATTGACGACGCTCGCTTCATACATTGTCAGGAGTGTGATTTTGAGAGTTGTCAACCCTCTTCGTGTTGAAAAACTGGATCATAGTGCTAGTAATGTCAAACTTTGCCCCAGCAGAAAAAGGTGGAGGTACAATTTCTCCTATCAATTTGGCTTCATCAATATTCAGATCCTCATCATCATTGTACTAAGGAGCATATATGTGGAAGTGGTGTGGCCCATGGCGTCTATTACCCCTTCCGTGCTGGACAGCATTAACTATCTCTTCCTAAGCATCCTCTGCCCCTTGTAGGGAAATTTGCCGAATTAACTCCGCCTGGTGAGCTTTGGCAGCTAATTTGGCTTGCATCTGCTCAGGGTTTTCATTATAGTCTATCTTTCTTAAGAGTTCGTTCTAGTTCAAGATCAAGTGGCATCAAAGGTTTTCTGCTTCGCCGAGTATTTGGCATTCACCAAGCGGTAACCTATGGGTGTCAAAAACAAAAGAAAATGTAAATGAGTAAATAAATACTAAAAGTTAAATACAAGTAATTAATCTAATACTAAGTCGTATTTCTCGGCAACGCCACCATTTTTTATAACGCTCAAATCACACCCCTATAAAAGTATGACATGGATGTTGTCAATAAAGAACCCAACTAAGGTTGGGGTCGATCCCACAGGGAATATGGTCAGAATGTAGAATAACTCTAGTATTTATGCTTTTAATTCAGTTATTTCCTAATAGGGGATTTAAAGAAATAATTGAGTAAGAAAGTTGGTAAATTGTTGTTGTCATCAAGTCTATGCAATTAGCTAGGGAAGTGTTCCCCATAGATACGTAACAACTTTGGGTTATTACACTAGTGATCTATCACAATACTTAGCCCGCAGAACTGATAACTTAGGTTTATCCAAATGACTGATTCGTCCCTCTTGAATTATTATACTGAATTATAGGATTAGGTATCTTGAGTATTTTCACGTAAATGTTATCATAATTATTCTAAATTAACTATCCTACAACCGCAACTCAAGTTATTCAATAAAACGTAAAGTTCAAGGTTTTGTTGTTCTTCACTTTACCTAATCTCTACTTCTCTAGGTTCAAGCAAGTAGGGAATACAGGCAAGTTCTAACATTGTGCACCGTTAAGAAATGTTTATGATGAAGAGATGAACAATACAAGCACGTGTGTTGGCTTAGAATTACCTTATATTAACCCTTGTTAGTTGTTCCACCATAGTTCCCACAATTCTAGTTATGGAGGTTTTAGCTATTCATTATTGCAAGAAACGAATTAGATTTCATAGAAGAAAACATAATTAACAACTTACAACGATGATTGAAGAAAACCCAATTGATTATTGCATAACCCAAGTGTGATCAATTTAAGAACAATGAAGAAAATCTCAAAATAAGTCATGTATTTGATCTCCTAGTACTGTTAGGAAAATCAAAAATCATGATTACAAAGTAATGTATCGGTCTCTCTAAAGAAAATAACTTAAAAAGTATTTATACATATAATTGAAAACCTTTCCTAAATTAATAGGGAACTACCACCGACATGACCTATGAGTCGTAGCATGAAGCTACAAGTCGTGGCTTCCATATGTACTATGCACTACAGTCTTGAAATTAGTTAAGTCCTGGGAGTCGGTACGACTCATATAATGATGTTAGGAGTCGTACATTGCCTGTCGTGGTTTGATCTTGTTAAGTTTGGCATCCTCTGAAGTTTTCCACTAGTCATTGGTTCGGTTTATACCTTGATGCTACAACTCATGGTCTCTACTAGTACCCTGGGATATGCCAAATTGACATGCTCTCTGAAATTCACCATGGCTCCTTTGTACGAGTCATATTATGTCATCATGACTCGTGTCTTCCAGTCGTACCAGGAACTCAGGCAAGTGTACTGTGTTTTGAACTTTTCCACGACTCCTTGGTATGGCTCATACCAAGATTGTACGGCTCGTACCAAGAGTCATACTTGGCCCTAACACTTGTGTATCTCCTCTGTATTTTATCATGAATGATAGGTAAGGCTCGTACTAAGATCTGCACTTGGCCCATGTTCTGCACTTTTTCCTCTTCTTTTCTAGAATTCAACTTTAAAACCTAATTTCCCTAAAAACAAGGTAAAAGCACCTCATATATGTATAAACATACCTAAGATCAAGTATCTTTTCTAAGTTCTAAGCATCGAAAGTTCTATAAACCCACAACACATCAGAGAGTTGCTAATCTGGGAAGGTTTCTTTGATATTCATATCTCTATCAATATGCACTCTATTTTCTAATCTAGACAAGTCATATTCCACTTAATTTTCTATTCCTTTATGGTTCCTCATGTCTATGTCAAACTCTTATAGAAATAAGACCCATCTAGTAAGTTTTTTCTTTGCATCTTTCTTTGTGAATAAGTACAGAATTGTTGTGTGATCAGTGTACAAATTATCTTGCTACCTACCACATAAGCCCAAAATTTATCAAAATCTTAGACTACTATCAATAACTCTCTCTCTATGATAGTGTAGTTTTTCTATGCAGTATTAACTATCTTGCTTGCATAATAGATGGAATGAAATCTTTTGTCTCAGTTCATCCCCGACACAACATCAATTGAAAAATCACTAGTGTCACACATCAAGATAAATGGTAAAGTCCATTCAAGTGCTATGATAACTCGTGGTGTCACCAACTTTACCTTCAAATTGTGAATGCCCTCAAACAGGTGTCATCAAATAAGAATTTCACATCCTTATCTAGTAATTTGCACATTGGAGTAGAATCTTCGAGAAATCCTTTGTCAAGCGCCTGTAAAGTCCTACATGCCTCAAGAAGTTATGCACCCGCTTCACAAACATAGGTGGTGGTAGATTCTCGATTGAACCTCAATACCTGTATTTTAGATCTTGTGCCCTAGCATAATGCCTTCACGCACCATGAAGTGACACTTCTCCTAATTCAATTTGAGGTTTGTTTCTATACATTGGGATTACACAACATCTAGATGTCTCAAACATGCATTAAAAGAATCACTAAATATAGAGAAGTCATCCATAAATACCTTCATATATTTTTCCACTATATAGTGAAAACTATCATCATGCATCTCTGGAAAGTACCTGGAGTGTTACAGAGGCCGAATGGCATCCTTTGAAATACAAAGGTACCATATGGACATGTGAATGTAGTCTTCTCCTGATCCTCTAGTACTATCATGATCTGGTTATAGTTAGACTAACTGTAAAACAAATAGTGTTAATCATGCCCTGCCATTCAATCCAACATCTAATCCATGAAAGGTAGTGGATAGTGATCCTTCCTGGTGATTGTGTTCAGCTTGTGATAATAAATGCAAATTCTCTAGTCTTTCATAGTTCTTTGGGGTAAAAGCTCATATCTATCATTTTGCACCACAATTATCCTCCTTTTCTTTAGGATGAATTGAACTGGGCTCATCGATGACTATTCGAATGGGGTAAATAACACTAGAATGATTACTTCTTTCTTAATGACCTCCTTCATGACTGGATTAAATCATCTTTCATCCTCCTCTAGTATAATTTTGTGGATATAAAATGAGTTGTTGATGCCTCTAATGTTGGCTATGGTCCAACCAATAGCACATATTCTATCCTGTAGCACTTTCAGCATTTTTTAAATATACATATTAGATAACAAATAAGATATGATTACGGGAAATATGTTATCACTGCCCAATTATACATAGCACAAATGTGAAGGTAAGGTTTCAAAATCAAGAACCAGAGCCTCCTCAATGGAGGGTTTAGGCTTTTTCCAAACTGCGAGTTTCCCAAGCTCCTTGAATGCCATATCTCCCTTAACATATGCACAAGTAATGTCCAGAATATGAATACACTCCTCTATTTATGCATCTTCAAGCATCTTCTCACTATAAGCTAGAGCTCAAAGGGTCTTTGTATGATGAGAGCGATCTAGTGCAGCATCAGAAATCTACAGTTCTATCACTATAATGTTTTTAATCTTTTCTTAGTAGGGTGGTAGTTTGGAGGCTTAAAACAAATCAAAAATTGCCTCTATACCATCCTTACTAAAGAATGCAGCTCTCATACTAGTAAGGATGGTATAGAGGCAATTTTTGAGGAAAAACCCAATGACTGGATCGAAATAATATGCTCTGTCTTTGTGATCTACGCCTGTATAAGTTCTACATCTGCCTCCTACCACTTTATGGAGCTTCCTCCAATTCTCTTTTGTTCCTCAGAGTGACTGCAATAACATTCTCATTTGGATTTTTCTCTGTGTTTATGGATAGTGCCCCCTGAGATCTATTAAGTTAAGCTATCACCATATGTCCCATCTAGACCTCATGCTTGTGAATGAACTTTTGCATTTTATTCACAATTTACATTTATTGTCCCATCCACTATTTCATGGTCTCTTCTAACAAACTACTGATCTGCTAAGTCTGTGGTCACTGAAACTCATTCTTTGGCCTCTGTTAATTCTGATTCCTACCCCATAAGGTGTTTGATGGGTTTCTATAGTTTTAATCATAATTGTTACCTTGATATCCCCTACCATGACTCTACTGGTCCCCGTAATAGATAGACTTGGGATTTAAAAAGTATCCCGAGTAAGCATGGCCCTCTCTACATAATGTAGATGCAAATGACATTGGTTGTACCTACTGAACTTGTTGCAACTGACTTATATCTGGTATAGTGACCAGCTTGTTTATTGCATTTACCGGTTGGCTAATATATGATTGGACCGCGGCCACTCCGTCAACCTCTAGTTTGCTCAGTGTTCTTTTTGTAACAAATCCTATACTCGGTTCTTAGTAATCTTGGCTACCTACAGACATGAGATTATAAAAGCTTCAATTTCATCATTGATCTTGCACAAGATTTGTCCCTGAGTTGCTGCATTGAGTAATATTTTTGATTTCTAGCTCAACCCCTCAATGAAGTTGAGGCCAATGATCTCCTTTGGTTGTATATGATGTGGGCAGTCCCACAAGTAGATTGTGTTTCTCTCTTATGACTATGCGAGGGATTCCCTATTCCTTTTGAATGAATCCTGAGATTTTATCCCTTAGCTCTTTTGTTCTCCTATATGAGAAAAACCTATTTATGAATTTATCAGAGTGAATCTCCCAATATGTGATAGATCCTATTGAATTCCCTTTCCTTATAAGATTCACAAACAATCTCTGTTTCTCCTTATTACCTTTGAAATTTTCTATTTCGAGTTCAATTAATGAATTAAAAATAGTATTTCCAGGGTGATCAAGCAAACAAATAATTAAACTCAAGAAGAAATAAATAACACATTCATGGAGAAGTTAATTACGCATTAATAGATTGTCTAACATCAACCTCCATGTTTTTCATCAAAACCCTAAAACTAAGTAGTTTAGCTACTCATAATTCTTGCAATGGTGCAAGAATTCATGAGATTACAAGAATTAGATGAAAGAAAGAAATAAATAAAAGAAACAAAGAAGAAGAAGTTCATCATTTGCCCTAGATCTAACCTCTAACATCCAACCCCTTTTTTCAATAAAAATATCTATTTATATAGTTTAAGATTGTTCAAAAGGCAAACAGATAAAATCCCAATTGGACTAGAAAATATGTTATCTTGAAACGCCCTTGCATCACAAGGGGTGGCGCGATAATGCAATTTAGGTTAAGAAAGAAAAGTTTTCTTGTGCTACCTTTGCTATTTTATGACAAGACCTCAGACTTTGCGCCACATTTGTGTTACAAAGGTGCAACACAATAGTGCTTTATTGGTTGTAAAATAAGGAAACTTCGCGCCACCTTCTGTAACACCCCAAAGTTTCTAAGATTAGACTCAAGATTTGGAATTTGACCAGCAGAAAAATATGTAATTTTTCCTCAGAATGACTATGCACGAGTCATGGTTTCATATTACAAATCATTGAAAAAGTTGTGTTAAGCTTCTAAATTTTTCATTCCCCAGACCAAGAGTCCACACCACAAGTCATGGTATGCTGGAACGACTCATGCTCATGAGTCGTAGTCAGAATCAATAGAAAAAGGCCCTGAAGTAACAAGTCAATTAATGACCCATGGGACCTTATAATGTGTTTTGGTTTTGAGTCATAGGATGGAGAATCAAGGGAAATGCAAGGGTTGTCCACTGACCACGAGTCACAGGACGACTCATGATATCCAATTTTGAGTCGTGACAGGTATCTATTGAGAAAAGATTGGAGAAGTGGAAAATTAAGCTCCCATGTAACGACTGTCACCATCAGTCATGGTGACAACCAATGACTCGTGGGTACGAGTCATGACGACTGACAGACAAAAATTTTAAGTGTGATCTTTAGGGATATTTTCATAACTTCTTATGCTTTTAACTCCTAAAGTAGGGTGTTTTAGGTTTCCTTTGGGTCAAATTAAAGGGATTTTCTTAGCTCTCTCATTCTACTCAGAATCATCTGTAAGACATATTCTCCCTTCTTCTCTCAGGGCTCAAGACCTAGGGTTTCCCTCCAAGGTGCTACAAGCTTCAAGTTATTGTTGGGGATTCTTCAACCAGGTATGTGGGACTTCAACAAGGATTTTCTTTCATCCTTTTGTCCCAATTCATGTACAAAACCCTAGCTATTTTGATTCCCTAGAAAAGCATGTCTTAGGACTTCATTTCTACATATGAATTCTCTTATGTTAGTCATGTCTTCAAGCTTTTTATGATCTATAGCTATGTATGTTCATTATTCCCTTCTCAAATTCATGATTTGTGTCCATGATATGATAGTAGCATAATTTCTAAGACCCAATCATTATTAACACTATTTTCGAAAATACTGATCATTTGATATAAATGATCCTTCCATGATTTCAGTACATATGATATACACTACAATTTGGGTCTATAATTTTCATGAATTCAGTATGATTAGCATATTTATAGTTCTCTTGACTCTTAGGCCTCTTTATAGTTAGAAAGTAGTTGTTACTAGTCTTAGAATATCATTTTTGATCCCTCAATAATAGCATGTTTATGGTCATTTAGGCTCTTGGGATCCTTTTAGATAAAGTGATTTTGACTAGTAGTAGGACATCAGTTTCAGGTTTATCAGTTTACATGTATCCTTGTGTTCAGTTGGGAGTAATACTTAGCACCGAGCAGGCCAGGGTTCCAGCGCACCCAAGTATCTAAACTACATACCAGCGTAGGATAAGGGACTATTAATAGTATAGAATGATTCCCTTAGCCCGAGGAATATGGGATCCTCTCTAGTAAGAATGTCTCCCTTGCCTCAATGGGCGCATACAGGGGTTGTCATTAGTTAAGATTGTCTCTTTCAGTTCAAGAGTGATATCACGCCAGTCATGGTTCTTACCCTTGACAAGGTACGAATACCCTTCCAACTAGGTTTACAAGTGGGGCTCCATGAGGCTCACATTGGAGTTTTTCGGTTAATAAGCACTCCCATAGTTTCAGTTTCAGTTCAGTGTAGTTATGTCAGTTACAACTTTCAATTTATAATTTCAGATTCAGTCTTCAGTATATGTGCATAACCCTAAAATTATATTTAATTGTATTTCATTGAACATTTTCAAACTTGCCTACCATGTCAGTATTCATGCATCTCAGAAAGGGTCTTTGTACTTTACTTCAACTTATGTATTCAGTCATGTTTATTTATATTATTCTTCTCATGTATATATCATGTTCCATATCCAGTTACATTTTCCACATATTCAGTACATTCAAAGTACTGAACGCATACTCTCTATGCTATATCATTTTATGATATAGATTTAGGTACTCAGACTTAGCAACATGGTTAGACATTCTCCAGACTCTATCAGCTACCAGTAGTGAGTCCTCGTCTTTTGAGGATGGGAGTTATGTTTCATTTATTTCATTATTATTTTAGTTTCAGATTTTGGAGTTAGCTGGGCACTTGTTCCAGATGCTCATCAGACTAGTAGTGTCACGCCCCGCCTTGGGTGGTATGACTGGCACCTGGTGCCCTAGACGGACCTGGACTACTAACTGGTGGGCCAAGGCACGTCTGGTGCCTGGCTAGCTCTATCTCAGGTTTCTGAAAATAAAGGGCTATATAGCGGCTGTAAACACAGCCTCCGGCCGTCTAGGTCTATAGCCACCTGTACCTCTAATAACAGCTGACCAGAACATCTGAACTTAACAGGTAAACAACTGAAAAGCTACGTGACCGGCAAGGTCACCACTACTATTAACTATGGCCTCACACGGCCAATCATAAAAACAGAGATACTAAACAACTATACAACTACACGGCCTCACACGACCGGCTCAACTGACCACAGGGAGATACTATAAACAATCTGCAAGCCTCTATGAGTAATAATAGAAATGATCGGGACAGAGCCCCGACCTACCCATACTGTACATCAAAAAGGAAAAGAACTACACCTCTGGGAAATCAGACTCCGGATGACCGAAGCTGACAACTCAATAGCTGACTGGAGTCACGAGGGATCGCCTCCTCGTCTATGAGTACCTGCAGGCAAGTAATGCAGCGCCCCACTGGGTGTCAGTACCGCTGGTACTGAGTATGCAAAGCAACTG
>JACEIK010003596.1:104068-115311 GCA_018107945.1 Datura stramonium | reverse complement strand
ATATATATATATATATATGTTCTAAAGAAATTTTGACCCAATGTTCAGTTTTACTTATGATTATCAGATTTCAGCTTTGGGTCATTCGATTCAGTTATGATGTCAGTTATGTTCAGTCATGATTTCAGAAAATAGCACGCAAGCCTTACTCTCATATTCTCATCTTGATTATGTTTTATATTATGCATGTTTTTAATGATTTTACTTACTTAATAGGTTTTACTTACCTTGCATACTCGGTATATTCCACGTACTGACCGCATACTCTATGTTGTATCATTTTGTGATATAGGATCCGATCTTCAGACTTAGCTCCATCACTAGTCAGTTTCTAGAGTTAGCATTCAGCTTCAGTGATGAGTCCTCATCTCTCGAGGATCATTCTTTATCAGTTATTTTTGTATTTTCAATTTCAGACTTAGAGATTTAGTTGGAGTCTTGTCCCATCAACTCATCAGGATTAGAGGCTTTCCAAACATAGTGTATAATTAGCTTCATATTCATGTAGTTTCCCGGTTATAGTCCTTCAGAAAATCACCTCAGTAGAATTAGTAGAGTTATCCATGACTAATTTTGATGTTATCCTTGGCATGGGCTAGTTATTTCCATGTTATGACTTAGTTAATTGTAGAACCTGGGCTATAGCGTTCAAATTTCTGAGTGAGCTAGTCATGGAATCGAAGAGTGGTTCAGCTATGACCGTAGGTCGTTTCCTTTCCTATCTTAAGGATAGAAAGATGATCTCCAAAGTTTGCGTGTACCATTTAGTTAGGGTTAAGGATGCCACGTTCGAGACCCCGACTATCCAGATAGTCCTAGTACTATGTGAGTATCCAGAAGTCTTCTAAGATGATTTACCAAGAATCCCTCCTGAGCGTGAGATTGATTTTGGTATTAACCTTCTTCTCAATACACAACGTATATCTATTCCTTCTTACAGAATGACTCCAGCTGAGCTAAAGGAGTTGAAGGAGCAGTTGAAAGATATTTTAGATAAGGGATTCATTAGATCGAGCAAATCCCCATGGGCTGCACCAGTTCTCTTCATCCGCAAGAAATATGGTTCTCTTCGTATGGGTATTGATTACCGACAATTGAACAAGGTCACCATTAAGAACAGGTATCCACTCCCTAGAATTGATGATTTGTTTGACCAACTTCAGGGTGCTAAGTGCTTTTTGAAGATAGATCTCATATTCAACTACCATCAACTCAGGGTTCGGGAGAGTGACATCCCAAATATAACCTTCAGGACTCAGTTTGGTCATCGCGAGTTTGTAGTTATGTCTTTTGGACTAACAAATGCTCGTGCAACTTTTATGGATTTGATGAACATGGTGTTCAAGCCATACTTGGATACGTTCATGATCATGTTTATCGATGACATGCTGATATACTCTTGGAGAAGTGGAGCATGCTGCTCATCTGAGAGTGGTGCTACAGACTCTCAAGGATCGTGAATTATATGCTAAATTCAGCAAGTGTGAGTTTTGGTTGAACTCAGTGGCATTTTTGATCCATTTGGTGTCAAGTGAGGGCATAAAAGTGGACTCTCAGAAGATAGAAGCAGTAAAGAATTGGCATAGACCGGTGAATCCTTCAGATATCAGGAGCTTTTTGGGCTTAGCTGGTTATTATCGGAGATATATTGATGGGTTTTCATATATTGCAGTGCCATTGACCAAATTGACCCAAAAGAAAGTGAAATTCCAATGGTTAGATGCTTGTGAGAGGAGCTTCCAGGAGTTGAAGACTTGACTCACCTCAGCACTGGTGTTAACCCTACCTGACGGTACCGATGGGTTTGTGGTGTATTATGATGCTTCTAGGATCAGTCTTGGTTGGGTATTCATGCAGCATGACAAGGTTATAACATATGTTTCCAGGCAGCTGAGGGTGCATGAAAGGAATTACCCGAACCATGATCTTCAATTGGCGGCGATGGTATTTGCATTGAAGATTGGAGACACTATTTGTACGGGGTCCATGTAGATATGTTTACGGACCATAAAATCCTACAATATGTGTTCACCCAGAAGGATATAAACCTACGCCAAAGGAGGTGGTTGGAGCTACTCGAAAATTATGACATGAGTGTCCTTTACCATCCGGGTAAGGCCAATGTTGTAGCAGACGCACTTAGTAGACTCTCTATGGAGAGTGTGTTCCATGTAAAGGAGGGGAGGAAGGAGCTGGCGAAGGATCTCTATGGGTGGGGGTGTAGACCATCTATTGGTTGGTTTGAAGTTAGGGAAGCTGCGATGATAGGTCCAGATTTAGTCCAAGTGACCATGGAGAAAGTTCAGCTCATACGGGACAGGTCGAAAACAACTTAGATTCACCAAAAGTCTTATGCGGATGTGTGAAGGAGAGAGAACTAGAGTTTGAAGTTGATGATTAGGTTTTTCTGAATGTGTCTCCCATGAGGGGAGTGATGTGATTCAGAAAGAAAGGGAAACTCAGTCCCCGTTATGTTGGCCCATACCGGATTGTGAAACAGGTTGGCAAGGTAGCATATGAATTGGAGTATCCCTCAGAATTAGATTCAACCCATCTATTTTTCAATGTATCGCTCCTAAAGAAGTGTTTGGGTGATCAAGTTCTAGTTATTACGGTGGACAGTGTCGGTGTGAAAGACAACCTTAGTTATAAGGGGGTTCCGGTGGAAATACTGGATCGTCAGGTTCGAAAGCTAAGAAACAAGGAAGTAGCTTCAGTTAAGGTTTTGTGGAGAAATCAGCATGTGGAGGGAGTTACGTGGGAAGCCAAAGAAGATACGATGGCTAAATACCCACATTTATTCCCTACCGGCTCGGTTCCTGCTTGAGGTATCAATTTTTTCCCTAAAACACTATTTAGTTTCATGTTCAGTTCATGCGCCCCAGTTTCTTTCATGTCTATGAATGTATGTATGTATGATTCATGAATTCAGCTTAGCCCGGTAGTTCTGTTTGGAGGTAGTCATTCCGTTAGTTTTTAGCTTGTGTGATCAGTATTTTAGTACGATGATTTCATTTCTCTCCTTTTCTATATGATTTTCAACAATTGAGGACGAATGTTCCCAAGGGGGAGATATTGTTCTTACCCTGAAAGCCCTAAGATCAGACCCGAGAGTTGAAATAGAGAAAAGAGGATTTTATGCACCAGGTAACAGAATGAGTCTTCCTGTGACCCATCAGGCTGACCACGAGTCTTTAAGTGACTCGTGGTGAGGAGTGTTGACTTTCTTGGGATTTTCAAATTGGGATGACCACGGGTGTGACCAAGAGTCGTGGTCAGAACCACGAGTTGTTTGGTCACCCGTGGTCAAGAGTAGTTGAAAGATGAAGGAAGAGCCGACAATGTACCCCACGATTAGATACCACGAGTCGTGGTCAATGCTATGATTCGTTAGGTGAGTAATGGTCAGAAGTTGGTTAAGGACTTAATGTTTTGTGCGGTGAAGGTAACAAGAGGTGACCACGAGTAATGGTCACCAGTGATGAACCGTTAGGTCCCTCGTGGGGACCCTTTGAGGAATATTGGCAGTGCACTTGACAACGGGAGATAATGACTCGTGCCTAGTGGTGACGACTCGTCCAGTCCCTCGTTGGGATTGACAGTCAGTTTTTCTCTGTGAATTTAGTAAGGGATTTTTGTAATTTCTATGATCCTAAGGCCTAAACAACGTCGTTTTGAGCTATGAATAACTAGTTTTAAGAGGGGTATGTTCATTCTAAGCTATTCCTATTCATCCATGCAAGCTTAGAGGGCTAGAGAGGTGATTAAGCTTAATTCCTTCCAAATTCTTCTCAATTCTTCCTTGGGAAATTAAAGGAGTTATAGAATCAGATTCTCTCAGGTATGTAAAGTTATGAATGGGTGAATTTTTTCTCACCCATGCCCAATCCCTCTCTAATTCATGAAAATATATATGTTGATCCGATAGGGTTTTAACCCAATGCATGAATTTCCTAAGTTTCTACCATGGGTATGATCTAAGCATGTTTCTATTATTTAACTATGATTCATGGGCAATTTTTAAATGTTTTTAATTATAAATCATGTTTTTAAGTTTTATAAATCATAATTCCAATCAATGAGAAGTCCATGAAAGTTGAGATCTATGATGTATGTTCAAGTATGATGTGATATTTATGATGAAAATCATCTTTTCAAGTTACACATGTTTATGGTCATGTTTTCAGGCGAATCAAGTATTTTCAAGCATGTTTAAGTATTGGGAAAGCCCATATGTTCAAGTATGATTTATGATTTCATGTCACTTAGCATACCATATGGTTTTGGAGTCAAGACTCCCAATTATGTTTTGCTTGTGGTATAGTTTGAGCCAAGGCTCCTCATGTATGATTTCAGATCTTATATGTACATGATTATTCAGCTTCATCACTAGACAATGGTCAGCTTCATTGAAAAATGATGAAGAGCATATGCATGTTTTTGGAAGTGTGTCTAGCACCGAGTAGGCTAAGGGTCAGTCAACCATATGCCTTAGTACTACGCGCCAACGTAGGTATGATCAGATTATTTAGGGACCTTCTTTGGAGCTTTCCTCTACCTCAGGGGGGCTTCAGCTTGCTATCGATATCATGGTAGCATCTTTAACCTTGGCAAGGCTTTAGACGGCTCTGCCCACTCGAGTGTGATAGTTGGGACCACGTAAGCTCTATCGTGGTAATGTTATTTATATGACGAGTCTTCCATTGTTCCTCATGATTTCAGTTATGCATATTTATCATGATATATATATATATATATGTTCTAAAGCAGGTTTGACCCAATNATATATGTTCTAAAGCAGGTTTGACCCAATGTTCAATTTTACTTATGATTATCAGATTTCAGCTTTGGGTCATTCGATTCAGTTATGTTGTTTAGTTATGTTCAGTCATGATTTCAGAAAATAGCATGCAATACCTACTCTCAGATTCTCATCTTAATTATGTTTTATATTATACATGTTTTAACGATTTTACTTACTTGAGAGATTTTACTTACCTTGTATACTGGGTAAATTCCACGTACTGACCGCATTCTCTATGCTGAATAATTTTATGGTACAGGCTCCGTTCTTCAGACTCAGCTCCGTCACTATTCAATTTTCGAAGTTAGTATCCAACTCAGTGGTGAGTCCACATCTCCCGAAGACCATGTGTTATCAGTTATCTTTGTATTTTCAGTTTTAGACTTAGAGAGTTAGTTGGGGTCTTGTCCCATCAACTCATCAGGATTAGAGGCTTTCCAGACATAGTGTATAATCAGTTAAGATTCGTGTATATATTTTAAATGCTATGCTGTGTTCAGACTTCCGCTATGGTTATTATGTCGATCTTACACTTTTGTTGATTCAGTTAGAGGTATGCTCATGCCATGGATTGACTTGGAGTCTGTTAGGGCTCCTATTCCCGCGTCTCATTCTGGGCCTATGTTCAGGTCGTGACAGGTTACTTCCAAATTAGTATTCCTAACTTAAGTCTTGGGAAATCAGGTTCGAGCTATCAGCCTAGTGGTCATAGTTAGAAATTTCCAGAGGGAGTAGGACTTAGCATCGAGCGGGTCGGGGTTAAGTGCACCAGGTGATAACATCCAAAATACACTCTTCATTATGAGAGAGCATAAATGGTTGTTGTATGAAAATAAATATCCCGATTGATGTCAGGGTCGAGTCCCACAGAGAATAACAAATGATATGCACAAGTGTTGTTTGAAAAATTAAAATTAGTTTGCACCACTCAAAAGTAACAAAGAAAATAATATTTTGGGGGATCTTAATGTTAACAAAATGGTATAGATTCTAACTTGGCTAAATAGAATGGAAAAATAAGCAAAGTTGTCGACAACAATGAGAAGGACTACATGTGTGGTGTAGATGATGTGCTAATTAAACAAGGCTATGCTAGATCATCTCATTATTTCAAATTGTGTAAATAAACTTGGGCAGGTGGGCATTCTATGTTTGTCAACCTCATAAATGCCTCTAGCTAGAGTCCTCTCAAACCATTAGACACAATTAAATTAACCCAATCAAGTTTGGATTAATAGCTGCACTAGTCTCTAGCTATTAGGTATTAATTAGAAATGAGAATGTGGGTTTCCCTATGTCTAGACTAACTCCACAACATCACATCCATTTCCACCATTACCTTCTCTCTCAATACTGAATTCTTCTCTTTCAAGCAAAAATCAAGTAAGAAAAATAGAACCACATCTGCATCTATCGATCTTCAAATATAAATTGGAAAGAACATATTTACACTAATTAAATAATATTGAGATGAATCTATCAATACCCGATCTAATTAAGCACTCATCAGCACACACCTCTAGTTAATGATTTAGCTACTCATGGTTAAGAATTAAAAGACATATTTAACAATAAACTCATTGATTTCAATATTAAGAATAGCAAAATCAAATTCAGCAATAAGTCTTCAATAATGGTGGTACCTTGCTATAAAGGAAGAAGAAGAAAAAGAAAAACAATCTTTTTTAATTTCCACTAATAGAATTCTACTTTCTTCCCCTACAAAGAGAATGTTCCCTAAAAAGCTAAAAGTTAAGATCCGATAGCTATAGAGTACTTCTCTATAGAATATATCTAAAAGTAGGTACCCAAGACTCTCTTCTTCAGTGTTGGACACATTTTCCCTTGCTTAGGCATTCTGGCATTTTCAAGAGAACCAGCGGTTCGCCGATTACATTTTGTGAACCGCCGACGAAAATTGAATGCTCCTTTAGTGATTTCCAGTATCCTCGGGGGTTCCTTCGGAGATTTACCGGTCTCCAACCGTGCTCCGCCAATTTCTTTCTTATTTATCCAGCACTTTAAGTTTTCAGTAGGCAAGTTAACTAGCGAGTCGCTAGTTGATGTGTGCGATCGCCGGTTGCTTTAGTTGTCCAAGGTAGTGATCTTCTGCTTTTGGCCCGCGTTTCGCCGGTTTTCACCTAATTCCCTTCTTTTTACTTCACTTCTTGCTCTTTTCTTCAAATAAGATATCTGCACATAACAAGGCAAAAAGGGCACAAAATTCATCTAAATGAGTTGAAAACTAAGCTAATTCGTGCTTAATAGCCTAATGAGTTGGTAAATTACCAACTCATTAAACCCCCAAACTTGAACCATTGCTTGTCCTCAAGTAATGCAATTCTTATCAATTGAAAAATATGCCACTCGACACAAGTTTATACACAACTGACCACTTGTCTCATGACAACCCAAAAATGCTTACCAACTCACTGAAAAGAGAAACAAATTCCTCTAAAAACAAGAAAAATGGAAAATTTTCAAGAGGCCACCACCATTCAAAAACATGATTCACAAGATCTTTCATTTTGCAAATCGAGGGAATAGCTTATCCATGAAGTATACATAACATCTTAATTCATAATCACTGCACATTCAAAGCTTGCTCAAAGCTTTCCTTAGAGCTTGCACTTCTCATGTCCTATGCACACATTTACCCTTAATGCAATTGTGTCCTCAAAAGGGATGATTCCACTCACATAAGAGAATGTCCCTATTCTTTATCATGAAATCAATGCATTCACACAAAAGATCAGAAAAAGAAAAGATTACACTCACTCTCCCAAAAGAAATCTTCATGCACACAACTCGACCTATAGGCTTGCCCTTCGAGTAATTCACAACTAATGTAGAGCAATTGCACTCAAAATCACTTAGGACTTGTGGGTCGTAATGAAGGCTAGGGCTAGGGGTAGGATACATGTTTAGCTTTAGTGACAAATGCCTCGTTAATGCCTTTAAAAAAGATAGTAATCTCCCAACATCTTGTTTAGGTCAGTGCACCTTATTTCTCCTTGTTAATCATCTTCATCTTTTGTGTAACACAAGCCACCCTTATAGCATCTATGAATTTCACATTTAGCCTCACTATGCAAGAGATACCACCCATTAACTATTTTTCCTCTTTTGATGATTCGAGGTATTTTCACCCCCATTGAGTCACCCATCTCATTAAAATTTATGTGCTACCTCAATCGTAGGCTTCTCATTTTTCTCCTACTCTTGCTAACCCCCAAACTTAGGCTTCTGCCTTATTTCACATTTATTCCCTTGTTGCTCCTCATTTCTTGGGCTTCAAACCCAAATATTTTTTCATTACTTCATGTCTAGCAATTACGGAGGATGGGTACCAAAGAGAAGAATTAAAAATGGTCTTTATACTTGTAATGTGTTTTCAAAGAAAAGGTTCCAAGGTTCAAATGTTGGCTATCAACAGTTAATGTTCAAGGTGGTCATTTTGGATGAAGTGACTTAAAAAAAGGAGAGCCTAAGACATGTTTTAAGTTCCGCTGCATATAGGATTTCGCCTTGAGTCATACTTAGGGCAAGTTCTACACAAGAAGTTATGTATGAGATTCACAAAACTCCTTACCACTATTGGAATCACACGTAAGAGTCCACAAAAGTCATTATCCACACAAGATCTTGATTTAAGACATTAGAACATGCAAATTCTTAAGTCAAACAAGAAATCTACAAGGTATGACAAAGAGTGCTACATTCTCATTTCAAACGCCCATTCATCCTTTCTCATTTTCATGCCATATTTCAAAATTCCATTTTAAAATTTTTTCTGGTGGTACCTCTTAACACAGATCCGCACAAGACTAAAAAATAACATGACATTTTTCCTTAAGAGAGTCGCCTCATAATCTATCATCAGGAAGTGCCAACCTACTAAAAAATGACATGGCATTTTCCCTAAGAGAGTCTCCTCATAATCTATCATCGAAAAGTGCCAACCTATTTGACAACAAAAAGAAGAGAAAAAGTTAAATGCTCCTCGAGAAAGAACCGTGGTATGAAGAAAACCCTTGGAGTTTGATTACTATTCTACTATTTACACAGCTGAACAAAACAGAAGACTTGTGTCATAAAGAAGTATTTAACAATTAAAAAAAAGAACCTAGTTTTCATCACTACCACACTAACATCTAAAAACTCATCACTTTCATTCATTCAAATTCTATCGACACAACTAGAACGTCAAGGGAAATCATCAACAACACTGAAAATGAGCCCGATAAAGGCTCATAATTCTTCATCAAAACTAAAATATAAGCCCGACAAGGGCTACACCGCACCATTACAAGAAGAAACATAAATGACCCCCCAGAAAACACTCAACCACCCCCAAAGTTAAAGAGTATATTGCCCCCAATGTAAGCATGCAAAATAAAGGGCTAGAGACTCCTTGAGCGGGTCAATGCTCATCATTAGCATCGCTAGCTCATATGCTCCTGTTGCACCATCAAAGCCTACCTCTTCTATATCATCAGTGTCATACCCCAAGCCCTCAAACAAATCATCAATGGGGCCTCAAACTGTGGAAGGGGCAGCCATTGCTGCATCAAAAGCGCTCTTGTCAGGCACCTCCATAGATGTCCGACTTTTCCACTCCCTCAACTTAATCTGGAGAGAGGTGATAGCCCCATCCACTGCATCCACCCATTTGCACAAAGTTGTAAGGCTCTTATATATATATATTTCAACTCTTTTTTTACTGTTTGAGCGATGAGTGTAGGGAGGCTCCTAACGAAATTTTGGAGTTTTCTCTCATGAGAGTTGGTTATTTCCACTAGTTTGTGGAGACCACTCAGTTGGGAGGATGTTTGTGGGGGTGATTCTCCCCTAAGAGGTGTGTCACCGGAGGTTTGGCCTGTAGCTTCCTTGTGAGACATGTTCAAATCTGAGGCTTGTGGTGACTGCTCCGACCCATGGGATAGTGATCCCTTTGCCAACCCAAAATCTTGCATTCACTTCCTCTTAACAATTGGTGCCTCAAAATCTCTTTTCCTGGATAAGGTGATCACTCTTGAGGCAGGACATGGGTCTTATCAAGGAACAATGGTACCCCCGCTTGAAAACACAACTAAGAAATGAGGACATCATATGGCATGGAGGTGCTGGCTTGTCTTGCCTTTCGGTTCATTTGCTAGGTCACAATCTCCCTAAAGTTAATGGGGACTCCGTACATGATGTAGGCTATGAGAATCGCCGTCTCTAAGCTGACCCGCTGTTCATTTTTAGAGGGAATGATGCGTCATAGATGAAATCCAGTCATAACTTGGCCTCAAACTTCAGATCATGGCGAGAAATCTCACCACCCATGGAAGCCCATAGGGGAGTGTCAACTCCAATTATAGGGGCTATCCAACTGAACTGGTTCTTCATGTACGCAGTCTTGGCCATGTACTTTCAGCCAGTGTCAATTTCATCTTCCTAGAACAGATAGTTGATAACTGCTAGAGTTATATCCACCTCCATCCCTCGTAGGAAGCATAGAACTCTGGCACCAAGCTAGGGTAGTAGTATGGGAGAGGGTTGGCGAAAGCACGCCACTGCTTGTCCGTGAACTGCGCGGTGATATTGGGAAGGTCACCGCAATCCCACTTGGTCAAACCTCTTTTCCACCGTTATTGACCGGCCCTTGCATATGGCGTAGTGCCTCTTCATGTTGGGCACCCAAAATATAATAGCCTCCCTAGAATTTAGGGGTGTTGCAAGGGCCTTGGCTTTATCCTTACCTTTGGTGGTTGATGAGACTGGGGCCTTGCCCTTACTGGTGTTCCTGGATGAAGACATGATCTGCAAACATGACGTTAGTAACAGAGCAACATGTTAAAATTTAATAACTACACTACTCTAAAATTGAGATGAGAAGCAAAGATGAAAAATTATCATTTCACGAACTAGAAGCACCGGCGAGCCACAGGAATGTAACTGCGAATCGCTGGTGAAAAACGTAAACTGGGTTAGCATATTTTCCACCGGCGACAGATCAGTGAGTCGTCGGTCCTGATCTACAAACTGTTGATGTAACACGGGATCAAAGAAGTGGCCAGAGGCCAACTGTAGCTTGAACTGGCGCTCGATCAATGTTTCGCCGGACCCAACCGATGAATAGACGATTGTCGTCATCCCCAATATCTTCCCATGAATTTCAATGCCACCATTTAACATACTTGTGCTCTCATCACATCAAACCACTATATTTACCCATAAAAATACCAAACAATGATTTACCCTTAAGAATGGTGTCACCTAATCTTTCATAGGGCAAAACATGTCTTTTTAATCCCTTCGGGGATACACAGACTTCACCCCATTGAATTCTATAAATGAAATTAGCAACTACTCTCACACCCATTTCAGGAACAAGTATCTATCAGCCCATAAATTTCATATAACCACAAATAGAGCAGCAATCATGAAAATA
>JACEIK010003596.1:48723-104022 GCA_018107945.1 Datura stramonium | reverse complement strand
CAAATGCATATGCAACTAAAGTACCATTGAAGACAACAAAAAATCTGAAATTTAAAGGTACATTACCGCTTCTTTTAGAGAGTATTTAATAAAAATGAGTTGGGGTTGTGAGAGCTTGGTGATGCTCAACAATGGAAAACTCTTGAGAATCCTTTTCTAGTAGAGAAGAAGATTGGGAGTGCAGTGAAAATTTTGTGGAAAGGGTGAGGGATTTTATAGGTGAGCAAGTGAAAGTGTGGTTGGTTGAGGAGAAAGTGAAGTGTTAATGGTGAGTTAATTGTATGGGAAGTGGAAGAGAGGGAGTTTCGGGAATATGGAAAGGTGGGGTGTTGGAAGAATAAAATGGTATGTGGGAAAGTGGTAAAAAAAGAAAAAGGGAAGTCTAAGGGGAAGTATTTTCAGGTTAGGGAAGCTCCAGCCAATTTTTGGGCCAGGTGGGCCCACCTTTGGTTAAGATTTGTAAAGTAAAACCTGTACTTGTACTGGCGCTACACTGGTGATCTCCATTTCGATCTGGCGATTCGCTGCCATACCTTTTTGTGTTTGAATTCATTCCAGTTCACCATCTTTCGACCAGTGATTTACCGGCTGTTCGCGAACTAGGTTCACCCTTCTGCTGGTGGATCGCCGCTTGAGCACCTATTGTGCAGATATTCTGAGTTGCACTGACGATTCAACAGTGGTACGTGCTTTTATATCAACAGTATGCCAGCTCATCTGCGGTCTAACAATCGTGTTCCCAGGTTTCTGCTCTCATGTTTAATGGAGTTGCAGTGTGTGCCCCTAGATTAGCGATTCGCCGGTCCAGTGCATTGCCTTCCTTGTTTTTGTGCTTCCTCTCCTTGCTTCTCACTTGACTAGCCCTAAAAAATAAAAAAAAATGAAATGAAAATATTCAAAATAAGACACTTGGGTTTCCTCCCAAGAAGCGCCTTAGTTAATGTTGTGGCACAACGTATTACACAATTAGCATTCATTCTTCGAAGGCTCATCCTCCAACTCAGCCTCCTTCATATTCACTCCGCTATACTCGCTCTCTTCATGCAATACTCAAATCACTTTGCATTTTTAATGACCCGGAGAAAGCCCAGATCAAGACATGGGATAAGAAGCCCCGAGAGACTCTAAGTCGACCCATGACATGAACGTAAATCTAACTCAATTAGTAAAACTGAAGAATCAACATAATAATCTTAGCGGAAGTCTGAAATAGACATAACATCAGAATACACAATCTGAAGCTGAATACATCCATTTATCTGAAAAGCCTCTAAACATGATGAGTTGATGGGACAAGAACCCAACTAACTCGAATGATCTGAAAACTGAAATACATAGAAGAATCTGAATAAGCATGGTCCTCGGAAGATGAGGACTCCCACTAAGCTGGGTGCTAACTCTGGAACAGTCTACTGTCGGGGCTGAGTCTGAGTGCTGGGTCCTGTATCATGAAACGATATAGCATAGAGTATGAGATCAGTACGTGGAATGTACCGTGTATGCAAGGTATGTAAAACTGCTTAAATAGGTAAAATCATTTAAATACATGCATAATGTAAACACATAAATAACAAGAATTTGAGAGTAGGGATTGCATGCATTAAAGAAATCCTAATCTAATCGTAGCATAATATAACATCATAACTGAATTGATTGAAACAAAGATGAAATCTAATAGTCATGAGTAAAATTGTACATTGAGTCAAACCAGCTTTAGAACATATAAAGATATATAAATCTCATAAATTACGAATATGCATAGATGAAATCATGAGGAACAATGAGAGACTTGTCTTTTAACCGACATACCACGATAGAGCTTACGTGGTCCAAACTATCACACTCAACTTGGTAGAGCCGTCCCAAGTGTTGCCAGGGCTAGGGATGATACCATGATATCGACATCAATCTTGTGGCCCTTCGATAGCTCACAAGGGAGGTCTCGAAGTAATATATAAGAATAAGCCTATGTTGGTGCATAGTTCTGAGGCATAGGGTGATTGACCCTTAGCCTACTCGGTGCTAGACACTACTCCCAAAAACATGCATATGCTCTCCATTATTTTTCAATGAAGCTTACCATCTTCGATTGATGAAGCTCAATAATCAAATACATCTCAAATAGGAAATAATGTATATGAGAAGCTTTAAAACAAACCATACCAAAAGCTGAAAGATAATTGGGAGTCTTCACTCCAAAACCATGCGGTTAGCTTATTTCGGGATATCGTAGATCATAATTGAACATGTGGGCATTGCCTAATACTTTCACATGCTTGAAAATACTCAATTCACATCGAAAATAAGATTATAAACATGGGTGGCTTGAAAACATGCTTTTCATCATAAAATCTCATCATAATCATGCCTTCACCACAAATCTCATCTTTCATGAACTTCTCATAAATGGGCCTCTTAATTTATAAAACTTGAAACATGATTTTTAGTGAAAATAATACAAAACTTGCCCATGAATCATAACTCAATAGTATAAACATATTTAAACCATACCCATGTAGAGAAATTAGGAATTTCATGCATTGGGTTAAAACCCCATATATTAGACATAGGAAATTCATGATTTAGAGAGGGATTGGACATGGGTGTGAAAGGATTCACCCATTCATAACCCTACATACCTGATAATAGATGAATCTTACACTTCTTTGATTGCCCAAGAGTAATTTAAGAGAATTCGAAGAAGAACAAGCTTGATCACCCCCTCTAACCTTCTATCTTTACATGCATGAATGAAAATGAACTTAACCCTCTTAAAAGATATCATTCATAACTTAAAACGATGTAGTTTAGGCGTTAGGATCTTAGGAATTACATAAAAGGCCTTACTAAATTCGTAGAAAATTATTATCAACCAGTCCCCATGAGGTACATGACGACTAGTCACCACTGGCCACGACTCGTGGCATGATCTGTCAAGTACATTGCCTATAAAGTCATTTGGGCTCGTCACGGTAGACTTCACAACTCTTTGCTGGTGGTTATGACTCGTGGTCACCACTCATCACATACACTACTTGGGAATTTATTTATCTCCATCATGCTGCTCACGACCCTCCCCACGAATCGTGGTTACTAACCACGACTTGTGGAGTCCTTCCGTTTGGTACACTGCCTTCTTTCCTTTCCTTCTTACTCATCACTTCCCACGGCTGACCTAATGAGTCATAGGGCCTGACCACGTCTCGTGGTCTCATCTGTGGGGATCCAAATTCCCGAACTTCAACTCATCTCCTTAGCCTCACTACGAGTCACGTCACGACTTGTGGTCTGCCCCCACGGGTCACCTCATGACCCGTTCTGTGTCCTGATGCCAGTTTTAAATTTTTCTCTATTTCAACTCCCCGGTCTGATGTTTGGGCTTTCAGGGTATAACAATATCTCTCCCTTAAAAACATTCGTCCTCAAATATTGGAAAACATAAAGAAAAGCAAATAAATGCAATTATCATATTCAAATATTGATTATTTAAACTAAAAACTGAAGGAATGACTATCTCCGATTCAAACCACATAGCTTAACTGAATTCACGAATCATACATACATCCATATACATAAAAGAAACTTGGACACATGAACTGAACATAAAACTAATTAGAGTCTTAGGAAAAAAACTAATACCTCAAGCTGGAACTAAGCCAATAGAGAATAAATGTGGTTATCTAGCCATCATGTCTGCTTCGGCTTCCCACTTAGCTCCTTCAATGTGTTGATTCCTCCATAAAACTTTCACTGAAGCTACTTCCTTGTTCCTTAGCTGTTGAATTTGTCAATCTAATATTTCCACTGGAACTTCCTCATAACTAAGGTTGTCTTTCACACCAACACTGTCCACCGGGACAACTAGAGCTGGATCACCCAAACACTTCTTTAAGAGCGACACATGAAAAACAGGATGAACTGAAGCTAATTCTGAGGGAAACTCCAATTCATAAGCCACCTTGCCAACACGTCTCACTATCCGGTACGAGCCAACATAGCGGGGACTAAGTTTCCCCTTTTTTCTAAACCTCATCACTCCCTTCATGGGAGACACCTTCAGAAATATCCAATAATCAACTTCAAACTCATGTTCTCTTCTTCTCATATAACCATAGGACTTTTGGCGAATCTGAGAAGTTTTACATATGTCCCTTGTCAACTGAACCTTCTCCATAGCCTCATGAACCGAATCTAGTCCTATCATTTCTGCTTCACCAACCTCAAACCAACCAATGGCGATCTATATCTCCGCCCATAGAGAGCCTCAAACGGCGCCATCTGAATACTAGAATGATAGATGTTATTGTACGCAAACTCGATGAGAGGAAAATGATCATCCCAACTACCCTTGAAGTCAATCACACATGCTCTCAACATGTCCTCGAGAGTCTGAATTGTCTACTCCGCTTGACCATCCATTTGCGAGTGAAATGTTGTGTTGAGCTTAACTTGAGTACCTAGTACTTTTTGAAATGACCTCCAAAACTGAGAGGTAAATTGGGTACCTCTATCTAATATGATGGACAAGGGTACTCTATGCAATCGAACTAGCTCCCGGATATATAGTTTGGCATAGTCCTCCGTCGAATCCGTGGTTTTGACTGGTAGAAAATGAGCGGCCTTGGTCAACCCGTCCACCATAACGCAAATAGAGTCATATGGTTGACGAGTGCGAGGTAAACTACTGATGAATTCCATATTAATTTCGTCCCACGTCCAAGTAGGGATACTGATATCCTGAAGCACACCTCCCGGCCTCTAATGCTCGACCTTCACTTACTGATAGTTTGAACACTAAGCTACGAAATTCAGTTGTGTGCTTCTTCATGCCATTCTACTAATAGACTTCCCGTAGGTCACGGTACCTCTTGGTGGCACCTGGATGGATAGAGTACCTGGATCCATGAGCCTCGTGCAACATCCAGTTCTTCAAATCATCAACATCCAGAACACATAAGTGACCCTGGTACTGAAGCACATCATCTCCCCCTTTGGAGAAGACCTCTGCCTTCTGATTTTGAACGACTTCCTTTAACTTTACCAAAATCGGGTCCTCATCTTTCCTAGCTTTTACATCATTCACCAATGATGATTCAGATATATTCTGAACAATAACACTACCATCAGTTGAGTCAACAACCTAACTCCCAACCTTGTGAGTCAATGCACATCCTTCGCCAGCTCCTTCTTCCCCTCACTCACATGAGACACACCCTACTAGAGAGTCTACTAAGTGCGTCTACTACTACATTGGCTTTACTCAGATGGTAAAGCGCACTCATATCGTAGTCCTTGAGTAGTTCCATCCACCTCCTTTGTAAAAGATTGAGATCCTTCTAGATAAACACATCCACATGAACCTCGTACAAACAATGTCACCATAGCTTCAATGTGAATACCACTGCGGCCAATTAAAAATCATGGGTTTGGTAATTCTTCTCATGAACCTTTAGCTGTTTGGAGGAATATGCTATAACTTTTTTGTGTTGCATCAATACACACCCAAGTATGATCCTTGAAGCATCACAATACACTTCGGACCCATTGGTACCCTCGGTTAGGGTTAACACTGGTGCTGAAGTAAGTCGAGTCTTCAAATTTTAGAGGCTCTTCTCACAAGCCTCCGACCATTGGAATTTCACCTTCTTTTGGGTCAATTTGGTCAAGGGTGCTGCAAAAGAAGAGAAACCTTCCAAAAACCTTCGATAGTAGCCAGCTAAACCCAAAAATCTCTGAATATCTAAAGGATTCACCGGTCTAGGCCAATTCTTCACCGCTTCTATTTTCCGAGAGTCCACCTTTATGCCTTCGCTTGATACCACTTGGCCCAAAAATGCCACTGAGTTCAACCAAAACTCACACTTGCTGAATTTGGCATATAATTGGCGATCCTTGAGAGTTTGCACTACCCTCAAGTGAGCGGCATGCTCTTCCTCGCTCCGAGAGTATATCAGGATGTCATTAATAAACACAATCATGGACATATCCAAGTATGGCTTGAACACCCTATTCATCAAGTCCATGAAAGAAACAGGAGAATTCGTTAGTCTGAAAGACATAACTACAAACTCATAATGACCATACCATATCCTGAAGGCTGTCTTCGGGATATCGCTCTCCCGAACTCTAAGCTGATGGTACCCGAATCTGAGATCTATCTTCGAAAAGCACTTGACACCTTGAAGCTGGTCGAATAAATCATCAATCCTCGGTAGAGGATACCTATTCTTGACGGTGACTTTGTTTAATTGCCGATAATCAATACACATCCGAAGAGAACCATCTTTCGTTCATACAAAGAGAACTAGTGCACCCCATAGGGACTTACTCGATTTAATGAAACCCTTATCTAACAGGTCCTTCAACTGTTCTTTCAACTCCTTTAGCTTGGATGGAGCCATTATTTAGGGAGGAATAGATGTAGGCTGCATGTTGGGAAGAAAGTAAATACCAAAATCAATCTCCCGCTTGGGGGGGATTCCCGATAGATCATCAGGAAAGACCTCTGGATAATCACATACTACTGGGACAGACTGGATAGTCGGTGTCTCAAACGTCGCATCCTTAACCCTAACTAGATGGTACACACAACCTTTTGAGATCATATTTTTGGCCTTTAGGTAGGAAATGAAATGACCTACAGGCACTGCTGAACCACCCTTCCACTCTAAGACTCGCTCACTAAAAAATCTGAACTCTACTGCCCGAGTTCTACAATTAACTTAGGCATAACATGAAAATAGTCAATCCATACTGAGGATAACATCGAAATCGGTCACGACTAACTCTATCAAATATGCTGAGGTGACTTTTTAGAGGATTGAGATTGGGAAACCTCTATACACCCGTCTAGCTACAACTGAATCACCTATTGGAGTAGAGACTGAGAAGGATTCTGACAAGACTTCAGGACTGACTTCAAAGATATTAGCCACGTAAGGTGTCACAAAAGACAGGGAAGCCCCTGGATCTAACAAAGTATGTACATCAAGATGGAAAACTTGTGACATACTAGTGACTACATCCGGGCAGACCTCCTTCTCCTGGCGCGATGGTAAGGCATAGAATATGTTTTGGCGCTGACCTCCACTTGTGCTAGTAGATGCTCCCTAATGTGCTGAGCATGTCGGTGGGGCTTCTGCACTAGAAGCTGGGCCTCAGCCCCCATCATGGTTGTTATACCCCGAGAATTCAAAGATCAGATCCGAGAGTTGAATCGCGGAAAAAATTGGAAATGGGTGCTTCAGTTGAAGGACGAGTCATTGGATGACTCGTGAGGAGACCCCACGAGTTTTCTGGTACCCCATGGGGAGGCCTGGAGGAAATGAAGGTTATAGGTCCCCACGGGTGAGGGAATGACTTATGTTCAACCACCACAAGTCGTCAAGTCAGCTGTGGGGTGAAGTTGAAAAATAAAATAGAAGGATTGACCAGTGTACCTAACGGGAGGACCCCACGAGTCATGGTCAGTCCCAATGACTTTTGAGGTGAGTTGTGATCAAGCAAGGTGAGTTTTCATTTGATGCTAGAACGGTGTACCTGACGAATGAATCCACGATTCGTTGCCTCTCTTGACGAATCGTTAGGTCCCTCGTTGGGACCCCCTGGAAGTTATTTTCAGTAATTTTAGTAAGGGATTTTCCATAATTCCTAAATCCTAGGGACCTATGCTACGTCGTTTAAGGCTCGTTTTAGTGGGTTTTTAGCAGGGGAAAATCTATTCTAAGTCATTATTCCCATGCATGCAAGTTTGAAGGTTTGAAGGGGGTGACTCAAGCAAAAATCTCAAGGTTTCCATTGGAATATGAGATTGGGCAATTAGAAGGTGTTAAAATTCACCATTTCCATCTATGTAAGGCTATGAATGGGTGTCTCCTTCAACACCCACGCCCAATTTCTATCAAATCATGATAAATTGTCTATGATCAAGTATGGGGTTTTCACCCAATTGCATGATTTTTCAATATCTATACATGGGTATGATTAGATTATATTTATATTGATGAATTTTGAAGCTTGGGAAGAATCTAAATTGTTTAAATACAAAAGTTTTTTTCCTAAAATCTTGAATCTAAAATGCCCATGGATGAAAAGTTCACAAAAGAAGTGAATGATCATGAATGTATGATGATGATGAGATTTAATGATGAAAAGCATGTTTCTAAAGCTATCTATGATTATGATGTTTTTTTCAATGAATTGAGTAGATCCAAGTATGATAAAGCTTTGGGCAATGCCCACATGTTGATTTAAAATGATGATTTTTCCCGAAATAAGCTTATCACATTGTTTGAAGTGAAATCTCTCAAATTTCATGATTTCTAGCTTGTGGTATGTTGAGTTGAATATTCCTTCATATAGCTTACCACATGATTTGGAATAGATGCTCCCAATGATATTTGAGCTTGCGGTATGTTTTAAAACAAGTCTTCTCATATATATAAATTTATAATTGAGATATATGTCATTGTTGAGCTTTGTCAAAGGACAAAGTTGAGCTTCATTTTCATATGATGTCGAGTCTATGCATAATTTAATTATGAGCTTTGTCAATAGACAATGTTGAGCTTCATTTCATACGATGTTGAGTTATGAATGATGTTGAGCTTCGTTAAGAGACGATGTTAGGCTTCGTCAATAGATGATGTTGAGCTCATTATATACGATGTAGAGTATTGAATGTTTTTGGGAGAAGAGTCTAGCACCAAGTGGGTTAAGGGTCGATCACCCTATGTCCCAGAACTACGCGCCAACGTAGGTTGATACTATTATCTTATTGGGACCTCCCTTGTGAGCTATTCTTGGCCCGATTGGCCCTTCAGCTTGATATTGATATCATGGTAGCGTCATTAGCCCTGACAAGGTTTTGGACGGCTCTGCCCACTTGAGTGTGATAGTCGAGACCATGTAAGCTCTATCATGGTATATCATTTAAGTGACGAGTCTCCCACTATCTATATCATTTAGATTTGCTTATTCATTACTAATGATTATTACTTTATGCATGCATGTTCTAAAAGCAAGGTTTGACTCATTGTTCAGCTTTTGAATATAAATGTTATGTTTCAGCTTGGAGTCATTTGAGTCAGTCATGATGTTATAAGCTATGCATGGTCCTATTATGATAAGATTTTGATTTTTGAAAGAATGAATGTAGCCCTTCTACTTATGCTTGAAAGCTTATGATATGTTATGGATGTTTTAAATGATTTACTTGCTTAAGTGGTTTTACTTACCTTGCATACTCAATACATTCCATGTACTGACCACATACTTTCTATGTTGTATCGTTTCATGATATAGGACCAGGTCGCAGCTTCAGCCTTGATCTTAGTCATCTTTGCAGAGTCCTTATCAGCTCAGGATTTGGTAAGTGCTCATATTTCAAGGACTAGAGTCTCAATTTTCATTTCGTATTTCAGTTTCAATATTGTTGAGTTAGTTGGGGTCTTGTCCCATCAACTCATCCAGATTAGAGGCTTTCACACTTATGTATGTGTAGCTTTAGATATCGTTCTGATGTGCAATTGTATGAGACTTCTGCTGAATTTATATTCATGTATTCTTCATGTTTAATGAATGAGTTAGTTGAATGCTTATGCCATGGGTCAACTTGGGGTCTCTCGGGGTCCCTTGTCCCGTGTCTACGATTTGGGCCTCCATTTGAGTTGTGACAATGGTCCTATCTCGTTGCTCGTCAATCTCTGAGCATGTGTCCAGTCTTCCCACACCCAAAACAAGCACTTGTACCCGCTATGCTCTAGCCCGTGTGCCCCTGACCACACCTGCCACAAACTGGGATGCTAGAATCTGCGGGCCTGCTGCTCTGACCCCTAGAGCCTGATGCTCGCCCTCTCTAGTCCTACCTAGGTCTAGATGGCACACTCCATGTTGAACATGTTGGGGCTAAAGATCTCTAGTGGGTCTATTGTCGGTGCCCACCACCTGACCTCGGTTGAGAGAACCTGTAGTTATTGGTCCTGGCCCTCTTGGCCTCTCTCTCCCTTATATGCACCGCCTCCATCTGCTGGGCATACAAGACTATCTGAGGGAAATCGATATCCTGGTGGAGGGCATACAAGTACATCTCGAGGGAAATCGATATCCCGGTGGAGCATAGAGGTTCTCAAATCCTGTCCAAATAGCCCACCAAGCTATGCATGAACTCCGCCACCCGCGCCTCTCGATACGCCACTAACTCGGGTGTACTTTTGATAATGAGTAACACAAGGGCGCATCGTCGCACCGTCATTCTCCCTTGCGTAAGATTCACTAATTTGATCGCCTTCGCCTCCTCATCTTTGCAAGGAAGAATTGAGACTAGGAACGCAACATGGAACTCTTCCCAAGTGATGTGACCTCGCTTGGTGACCCAAATATCTTTCACCGACGAAACCGTATGTGCGCGACACCTTTAGCCGATATGAGGCAAACTCGCACTCAACTCCATTCACCCCATGAATTGGGTGATCTGCAATCTCATCAATGAACTCATGTGGGTCCTCATCTATTTTTTACCCAAGGAACTCGAGAGTCCATCTCAAGAAATCCCAACTCAGCCTCCGTCGCATTTCCCTATTTTGCGGGACATGCGTAATCACAGCGATTGACTCGAGCGGTCAAGGCCCGCAAGAGCATTTGAATAGCCGCCCGAAATCAAGACACGCACCGACTGGCGATGGTGCTCCCGGACTCGTTCTGGGCCCGCGCAGCTCGTTTCCTGGGTTGCTATCCTCGCCGAGTCCATTCCCATTCTTCTACTCATTTACACTTCGTGGAGCCATGATTCCGCGTAATCGCGAATAGCATGAATTAGAAGAATAGGGATACATTTCATCGCACCACATAATCATGAAAAAAGGAACATTTCTTAAACATCCCATGCCTCTTCACAAAAGTGCGGTGAGTCACACCTCACAAAAAGATCAACAACCACTTTCATAAACCCTTGGACACCTCAAACCTATCAGCTTCGATACCAAGTTGGTCAGGACCCGGACGGAGGCTCGGATCGATACATGAGACAAGGGGCCTCGAGAGACTCCAAGTCAACCCTTGGCATGAATAAATCCAACTCAATTAGTAAAACTAAAGAATCAACATAATAATCTTAGCTAAGTCCTAAATAAACATAACATTAGAATACACACCGATACCGGATACATCCCTTTGTCCGAAAGCCTCTAACCATAATGAGTTGATGGGACTAAACCCCAACTCATCCAATTGAAATCAAATACATAGAGGAATCTAAATAAGCATGGTCCGTTGGATGATGAGGACTCACCACTAAGTTGGGTGCTAATTATGGAACCGTCTACCGCATGGGGCCGAGTCCGAGGCCGGGTCCTATATCATGAAACGATACAACATAGAATTGCAACCAAGATTATGGAATGTACCGAGTATACAAGGTAAGTAAAACTTCTTAAATAGGTAAAATCATTTAAAGACATGCATAATGTAAAACATAAACAATAAGAATCTGAGAGTAGGGTTTTCATGCATTCTTTCTAAAATCATGATCTCATCATAGCATAACATAACATCATAACCGAATCAATTGACTCAAATAATCTGATAGTCATGAGTAAACCATACATTTAGTCAAACCTACTTTATAACAAATATAAATATATAAATCTCATAAATGATGAACATGCATAATTGAAATCATGAGGAATAATGTGAGACTCTTATTTTAATCGACATAACATGATAGAGCTTACTTGGTCCCAACTATCACACTCAAGTGGGTAGAGCATCCAAGCCATGCTAGGGCTAGGGATGATACCATGATATCGATATCAAGCTCCCGACCCACCGGGGTAGGGATAGCTCACAAGGAGTTCCGGCAATATATAAGAATAAACCTACTTGGCACGTAGTTATGAGGCATAGGTGATCGACCCTTAGCCTACTCAAAGGCTAGACACTACTCCCAAAAACATGCATATGCTCTCTATCATTTTTCAATGAATATTAACCATCATTGATTGACAGAAGATTAATAATCAAATACATCTCAAATATGAAATCATGCACCAGAAGCTATAACTCAAACCATACCACAAGCCGGAAGATCATTGGGAGTCTTCAGCCCAAAACCATATGGTGTTTATTTTTTGGGAAATCGGCAGATCATAATTGAACATGTGGGCATTGGCCAATACTTTCACATGCTTGAAAATACTCATTTCACATCGAAAACATGATTATAAATATGGGTATCTTGAAAACATGCTTTTCATCATAAAATCTCATCATAATCATGCCTTCACCACAAATCTCATCTTTCATGAACTTCCTCATTAATGGGCCTTTAATTCATAATATTTGAAACATGATTTTAGTGAAAATAACACAAAACTTGCCAATCATAACTCAAGAGTGTAAACGTATTTAAATCATACCCATGTAGAGAAATTAGGAATTTCACATCGAGTTAAAACCCGATGATTAGACATAGTAAATTCAAGAATTAGAGGGGAATTGGGCATGAGTGTGAAAGGATTCATTCATTTATAACTCTACATACCTTATAATAGTTGATTCTTATACTTCTTTTGATATCCTAAGAGGAATTGGAAGAGAATCTCAAGAAGAACAAGCTTGATCACCCTCTTAACCTTATATCTTTGCAAGCATGAATGAAAATGGCCTTAAATGAACTTAAACCCTTAAAAGATATCACTATAACTTAAAATGATGTAGCTTAAGCCTTAGGATCTTAGAATCATTTAAAAACACTTACTAAATTCGCAAAATAACCGGCGCCGCTCCCTACGAGGGACAATGACTCGTGGCATGATCCGTCAAGTGCACTTCTTATAAAGTCATCTGGTCTCATCGCTAGCTGACCTCACAATTGCTATCGGTGGCCACGACTCATGGTCACCACTCGTCGCACAATGCCCGGGATTTTATTTTGCTCCATCATGCCGCCACGACTCCCCGCGACCGTGGGTGACCGACCACGACTCATGGGGTCCTTCCGTTAGGTACACTCGCCTTATTCCCTTTCTTTATTACTTCTATCACTTCCCACGACCGAATTAACGAGTCGCAGGTCCTAACCACGACTCGTGATCTCATCCATGGGGATCCAAATTCCTAAACTCAACTTATCTTCCGAGCCTCACCACGAAGTCACATCACGACTCGTGGTATGGTCCCATGGGTCACCTCACGAATCGTTCTATGTCCCGGGATGCCGCTTTAGATTTTTATCCTTTTCAACTCCCGGTATGATTATTGGCTTTTGGGGTATAAAAACATTCATATGGAGGTTCAAACGTATCGACACACCTTAAAGTTTACCTCTTCACTTCCAACTCGGAACTTGAGCTCACCTAGCTCCACATCTACCAAAGCTCGACTCGTGGCAAACTATGGTCTCCCTCATGATTGGCACTTCTAAGTTCATTTCACAATCAATAACCACGAAATCACCGGTAGAATGAATTTATCCACCCTCAAAGAATACATCCTCTAGCACACCCACAAGTTTCTTTATGGAACGGCCGCCAATTAACAACCTCATTGATGTGAGTTTGGTGTTCCTAAGCCCAATTTCTTGAAAATGATAAGGGGCATTAGATTTATACTTGCCGCAAGATCAAAAAGGGCTTTCTTAAACACACATAACCCTATAGTGCAAGGAATCGTGAAGGCCTTGCATCTCCTAGCTTTGGGGTAAGATTGCTCATCATCATCGCACTACAATGATGTGTTGCCTCTTGAGACCACAACTACAACCTTCTTCTTTTTCAATGTACTTCCTTCATGAATTTTGCATATTCTGGACATTTGAGAAGTAGGAATCCATTAATGGTATATTAATGGACAATTTACTAAACATGCAATAAATTTAATTAACCGATCATCCTTTTTTTATTGGCTAACCATCAGGTAAGGGGTGGAGCTCTTGGTTCTTGCTCCTATCATTTGAGGCCTTAATGCCCATTTCTTCATCAACATTTGAGGGAACTTCACGCCCGCTCTCTCCTTCTTCTTCCATATATTCAACACCGCTTGGTGCTGGGCACCGCTTCGATTCATTTTCATCTATTGTTTTAGGAGAAACAACCCCATTAGGCTTCGCTACACCCGCATCTCCAACCATCTTACCACTCCTCGTGATGATAGCCATGCATGGACTTCCTTTCCAGGTTTGGCATTGTTACTTGGGAGTGTTCCTTTCATTTTGAGGGGTTCATTTGAGAGGATATGATTCATTTGAGCGTCCAAATGTTTAATTAAGGCTGAGTGGGAACTCACAACTTGGGCAACGTTATACACCTCCCCTTTCAATTCATTGACCCCCACCGGTCATTTGATCTCACTTTCTTGAGGACTCACTATCTCCTCAATTTTTGAGTTATCCACATCACTCACACCTGTGATGATTTTGGGCATCTTCATCTTTATAAGGGGAACATATGGGTTTTAGCTTCAATAATAACTTTCTCCCTCTCGATTTTTCTTTAGTGCCCCATATTGCATTTCCATCGCTCATCCTTATGCTTTGCGGTTTCTCCAACCTTGATTTTCTTCCATGGGCGCCAAGGGACTTGATTAATCCCTTTTAAAACTCCTGGGCCGAGAACCCTCCATCTAATTTTCCACGTATTGGCAATTCTCATCGTATCCTGCGCTTACGCATTCTCCATCAAAGTGCACATACCCCGGCATACCTACAACATTTATAACTTTAGGCCCTGCCCCATCACATGTTTTGTTATTAGTTCTAGTTGTTTCATCATTTTGAAGAAGATTTTCATCTCACTTTTCATCTCTATTTGCACTCACTGCCAACGCACTAGAACCAATATCATGCGTAGGTACATTAGTCTCACTCGTATGCCATTCCCTATTTGTGTTTGTCATTCTCGTCCAAGAGGGCCTTAGGATAATCCATATGTTCGATCCATGATTGATCCTTCGGCTAAATTATTGGCAAGAGATTTGTTAATGGAGTCTAGGGATCGGGTAAAAACTTTGAAGGAACACTCCATCAAGGAGATAATGGTTGGGGCAAAGGGAAACCTTCTTCTTGAACCTTAGCGATGCTTCATGCGATGGTTCTCCGGATCTTGTCTAAAGTTTGTGATATCATCCCTCGCTCCTAATAGTTTTGACGGTGAGGAAGAAATGATCCAAGAATGTTTCTATGGCCAATTTTTGCCACGATGTAATGCAACCAGGTGGGAGTTCCTCCAACCACATAGTTGTCTCTCCCATTAGGGAGAATGGAAAGATCCTTAACCCTGATAGACTCTCGACTTATATTAGTTATGTTGAAAGGTTGGAATATTTCCCAAGAAATTCCTCAAATGGTGATTTGTATCCTTACCTTCTAGCTTGCCCCGAAGATCCCTTTCATCTATAGCAAATGTAGCATTGTACTTGTGATATGGAAGACGCCATTCTCTACCGTATGTGGTAGGCGAATGGCTCTTGCAATTTCAAGCATCACCGATTATCTTCTTCATGCCTTATATTACCCTAACCGAGCTACCCCGCTTGTGAGTGATGACTCATATGACTTTACCTCTAACAAGCACAAATGATTAATGTCAACACTTACGATGCAAGACTAATTCAACTTAACAATAAACACAAGAATATCAAGCGCTAGTACCCGACAACGGCGTCATTTTTTAACGTCTAAAATACACTCTTCATTACGAGAGAATGTAAACTATTGTTATATCAAAATAAATATCCCGACGAAGGCCGGGTACGCAACCTATAGAGACTAACAAATGATATGCACAAGTGTTGTTTGGAAAATTGAAATTAGTTCGCACCATTCAAAAGTAACAAAGAAAATAATATTTTGGGGGAGACTTAATGTTAACAAAATGGTATACATGCTAACTTGGCTAAATAGAATGGAAAAAAAAATAACCAATGTTGTTGACAATAATGAGAAGGACTAGAGGTGTGTAGATGATGTTCTAATTAAATAAGGTCGAGCTAGATCATCTCATTAGTTCAAATTGTGTAAATAACCTTGGGAAGGTGGCAATTCTATGTTTTTCAACCTCATAAATTCCTCTTGCTAGAGTTCTCTCAAACAACTGGGACAATTAAATCAACCCAATCAATTTGGATTAATAGATGCACTAATCTCTAGTTATTAGCTATTAATTAGAATGAGAATATGGGGTTGGGCCAGTGCTCCAGCCCAACCCGTAACATCACATCCATTTCCACCATTAACTCTCTCCTAATACTCACCTTCAAGCAGGAATCAAGTAAGAAAAGTAGACCCACATCTCGCAACTATGGATCTTCAATTATAAATTGAAAGAACTTAATAGATTTATACTAATTAAATAATATTAAGACGAATCTAGCAATACCCAATCTAATTAAGCACTCATCAACACAAACCTCTAGTTAATGATTTAGCTACTCATGGTTAAGAAATTAAAAAGCACATTTAACAATAAACTCATTGATTTCAATATTAAGAGTAGAAAAATCAAATTCGTAAATAAGTCTTCAACAATAGTGGTACCTTGCTATAAAGGAAGAAGAAGAAAAGAAAAACAATCTTTTTCAATTTCCACCAATAGAATTCTACTTTCTTCCCCTACAAAGAGAATGTTCCCCAAAAAGCTAAAAGTTAAGATACGATTGGTATAGAGTACTTCTCTCTAGAATATATCTAAAAGTAGGGTACCCAAGACTTTCTTTTTGGTGTTCGATATATTTTCCTCGCTACGATTCTCGCACTTGCGAGTACCCCATGTTCACAGTTACATTTCGCTAAATCACGCCAAAATTGAATGCTCGTTAAGTGATTTCAGTGTCCTTAGGCGGTTCCTTCGTGATTCTCTTAGCCTCCATCCTGCTCCTCTAATTTCTTTTCTCCTGATCCAAAGACTTTAAGTTGCCGTAGGCGAGTTAACTAGCGAGTCGTTGATTGATGTTCGCGACCGCCGGTTGCATTAGTTCTCCAAGGCGCTGATCTTTCTCGCGTTTGACCGACATTTTGCTTCAGTCTTCTCCTATGAAGTGCCACACCCGATTTCCTTTTTTCTTCTACTTCTTTCTTTCTTTTCTTCAAATTTAGATATCTCGCACAAATACAAAAGGGCATAAATTCATCTAAATGAATTGAAAACTAAGATAAAGTTCATTATTAAGAGCTTAATGAGTTGGTAAATTATGAACTAATCACCATGTTCCTAGAATTACGTTGCCATCGTGAGGTTTTAGCCCTAATAGGCATCAAAAAATTATCATCCAAGCCTAGCCTACTATACCTCGAAAGGTATAGTGGGCCTTCTCTCGATGGGGGTATACATCCTACTCACATTTAGCTCACCCGGTTAAACGTTGGTTATAGTCTTCCCACAAAGCAGTCCAAAGACACTACAGTTTTTAGTTAAGTTCAATATTTGAGATTTTAGAATGTAGTTAAGGATCCTCAATTAGTATCTGTGTTACACTATTACAATTATATTAAGTGCTTATCGCTTAGTGGGGTATTTTTAATGTTCTTACTTACATCTTGAATTCTAAGTACATTCAAAGTAGTGATGCATATTTATGCCGTATGGTATATGACACAGTGTAGGTTCTCGCCTGCGCATCAAGGAGTTGTGCCTTCCGATGATATCGCCGCATTATCTTGGTGAATCCTCATCCTTCAAGAACGAGGAGTTAGTTCTATTTCAATTTGTTGTTTTCTAAATTTTAGGTTTAGTTGGGGGCTTGTCTCAATAACTCGTCGTCTAGATGGATTTCGTATACAATGTTGTAGTATTTTTCGACATGTATTCTTTTTATTTTGAAAAGTGTTATTCAATTATGTTTATAAAACTTCCGCTTCTATTTAATTCAAGATAACAAAGGTGATGTTGTCATCATTTATCTTGGAGTCACTTGTGGCACCAAGAACCGACGCATCCGTGGTGTAGACTCTGGATCATGGACAATCTTGGTAATAGAGAACTAGGCTTAGAGTATCCTAGATGTCCGAAGCCATGTTGAGTAGAGTCATTTTCATGTGTGTGTGACGCGCGCCATACTTATGATGGGGAAGCTACAAGGCATTATTAGGTAATTTCCCTTTTTTCATGATCTTTATCGTGCGTTGAGCTAATCTTAAAAACGTCCTCCTAGTCCATACTCAACTCCTTTCGTATTAAAGATGCCTCCAAAATAATGAAATGAAAGAAGGACCGAGAATGATAACTAGCCAAATTTCACCAAAATTAGTGAGACCTTAGGATGATCAGCGCCCTCCGTTGAATTTAGGGTGGTGATTTAGATGTTGGCACAGCCATGACCAATCGAGTGAACTGTAGTGGTGCCCATCAATGCCAATGGATTCAAGTAGCTCTATGACGTATTTTAGGATTTCACATGAATGAATTCCCCATCTTTTCACCGATATATGGTAGAAGTTAAGACCAAAGAGTTTGTGGACTAGATCTAGAAAAATCACCCAAGTCATGGATGTCACTACTACAGAGAGTGCTGGAATTGGCGCCCGCGCCTGAAAAGGGTAGCTCGTATATGGTACAAGGAAAGTGAGGTGCTTTGTAATATAATCTGAATGGAACAAGTCCGTAGAGTGGGACGAGTTTGTTACGTTGGTTCCTTGACATTCTTTCCTCCGAGCTGAGGAAAGATAAGGTCAATTCATGAACTTGAAGTAGAATAGCATGATAATGGAGGAGTATGCATTGGAGTTCACTTGTCTATCGAGGGCGTTCAAAATGGTCGCCGATCCAAGGTCTTTCATGCTCAAATTTGTTAATGGAGTTTTGAATTTGGTGCTTAAGGAATGTAGAACTGCGATGCTTATCAAGGACATCAACCTCTCTAGCCTCATCATTCATGCACACAGATAGAGGTGGAGAAGTCGGGAGCAGAAATTAAGAGGGGGAACAAGCAAAGAGAACATGCCAAGCCGCATGGCGCAGAGGTCGTGGGAGTAGTCGACCACAACAAGAGCAAATGCAAGAAACTCTAAGACCCTCATTAGCTAGTGCTCCTTTTTTATCTTTATCGTGCTCCCGCCGCAGTAACGTCTCCACCAGCCGTACATTTGGCAGACACCCTAAGTATGGAAAAAGAATTACCCGGGAGTGTCGCTAGGCAAGGAGGGTTATTACGTTGTGGCTAGCTGTGTCACAAATTGAGAGATTGTTGTTACACCCCAAAAAATTTTAGGTGATTATTTGATGTTCGTATGCTATGCTAAGGGAAGTATGGGTTGTATATTGATCATAGATGAAGGGAAATATGTGCATGAATGGAAAAAAGAGTATGTAAAGTTTATAGGTTAGTAAACTTTAACAACCATATTCCCCTAATATATAATGAACTAGAAGCCCTAAAACCTATCAAATTAAAGATATTTGATTCTAGTTTTCATAACATCAAACGTCTCGTAAATCATAGTGTTAAACCCCGTAATTATCGATATAGATGGCTCATTGCATGTTGGCTAAGAGTTTTTGAATGCCATACATGCTAGAAAAGATCCGGGGAAAGACCGATAAGCGACACATCGAACCACAAGGGAGGAGTCTCGGCAGTAACCACCTCGTGATGGCTCCGTGTAACGGAGGGAGGCCCTCCTGCGGATGGCGCCGTGCCACTCTGAGGCCCCGTCCAGCCCAACTATATAAAACCCCACTTGTTTTTTTAGGATACTATCATAATTATCCAGCTGAACAAAAACAAATGAGAGGATGAAGTAATTTAATGAAATTTCATCTTTTTACGCTATTAAACGTGGTCAAAACTCAAATTAATCTTGGGTAGTGAAGTATTAAGTCAGCTGAGCATTTCTCATGGAGTTATTTCATGAAATTCACACGAATCATCATCCTATTGAGCTAAGGTAAGTGGAATTTCTCCAAATTAGTGTCAATATAAATTCTAGCCCTAAAGTAAGCATTTTCCCTTCTCGACTTCCGCGAGAAATAACGGTTTTTGACCGTTTTTCAATAAGCCAAAGTTTGGGATATATATATATTAAAAGTGATATTTTGTTTCATAATATTAATGTATTTAGTCCTAATTGATATATGTATGGATACAAAATTTTTTTGGAAGAAATAGTCAATATTACCTAGTTACGCCGCTAGCTAGAAGCCGATAACCGAGGTATGAAAAGCTAGTTTCTTCGGCAAGTTAGTAGTTCCTGTGATAGTAAAATAGTTCAAGTGCCGCAGAATGTTTCGTGGTTGCATATTATGTTTAGTATGAATTTTAGTAGGATATTAGCAACATCATGTCATGTAGCGCGAATTTACTGAAGACGATATACATTCTAGAAGTTCCGTAAAAAAAACAAGACAACATGCCAACATGTAATAGTAAAGTATGTTAGGATATTATTGTGTTCAATAAACTTAGTAAAGCGATATAAGTTCCCGTAAAGTACTTAAATGGAATAGTATCCTAAAATGAAGCTTAGAAAGCCGTTAGAAATAGTAAATCATGTTTACTATGAAACTCGTATATACAACACGATTCTCGCGTAACAATTATATCTTGTTCGAAAACATTAGACTCGCACAAGATGACATAAGGGGTTATATATATAACATTATCGCCTTAGTTTGTATTAAATACATACATAACACCTGCTATTAGTTTCATCAATGAGGTATATGGCTAATAAATATTATTATCACTAGTTTCGCATGTGGTATATGCCAATGCACTACCAGTTGAGACCACCGCATTGTTTTGGGGTTGGAATACCTAGCAATCATGACCGCCCTGTGGTTAATAGCCGTACGACTGGCCCCCGCCAAAGGGCGAGGATACGTCGCCCTCCCGAGAGGGCATACTGGCTCCCCGTGGGACGAAGATGGGGATGCCAGTTTCCCATATTTTGCCTTGTCAAGCTTTTATACACCCCGCCGAGCTGCACGCCCTGGTAAGTTGATTCAGAGTCCTCCGTACTGTGTACGCTATAGTCAAGGGCCTAGGATCCCAAGTGCATACCTGGGGATCGATAGGATGCTTATAGTTAAAGGCATAGAGACGTGGACGCACGGGGTAGGGGTGATGATTGCGTGTTGATTGTACCTCCTAGCTTAGTGGGCCGGGTAAGGTTTGGTGTGCTATGCTATGTTATGTTATGTGATGTTATGCCATGCGGCTTAGATACCAGATCGATAGTAGAGCGTTACATTTCCAGTATGACTCTTACTCCTTCCACAAGATAGTTGAGAACAATACTATAGATTCATATTTTCTGCCATTTCGCCTATTTCTTTCTATTTCAGCCCATCGCTGTATTGTTATTTTCGTATATTTTTAGTCGTTGTTTACATACTCGGCACTCAATCTGCATCGACGCCCATTTGGGGCGCCGCATTATTTGCCTCAGTACTCATAGATTTAGGAGCCGGTACATCGTGTGACTCCAACCAAGACACGTAGTCATCGCCCAGCCATCTGGAACTAGATAGCTAGAGGTTTTATCCCTTTCTTTTATTGTACAAGATGGGTAGGCCGGGCCTTGTCCCGACCATACTATCGCATTCTTAGAGTGCCTGCAGACTATATTACTGTGTTTAGATGTACCGGCCGTGTGTGGTCGTGTGTATGTCTTAGTTGTTTCTGACGGGGCCGTGTGAGGCCTCATTCATTGGTAGTGGTGACCTTGTCGGGATCACGTAGCCGTTTAGCACCTCGTTTTCTTGATTTGGCACCAGACAACATGGTGGCCTTGTCGCCCGCATAGGTTCCTTCATACTACTCGTTGTTTTGGTTAGCCGGTTGTTTGCTATAGGTGGGTTATAGGTCTTGTCGGCCTGGAGGCTATATTTACAAACTCGTTATAATGTAAATTATTTTCCTATTCATAGTTAGAGCTGGCCAAAATTGAAAAGTGCTTAGGCTCGCAGGCCCAGCGCTCAGTCCTAGTAGCAATTAGGTGCCGGGCCATACCCCAAGGCTGTGGCGTGACAAATCCTGGTATCGTGAGCCAGGTTGTATCCTGTGGAGTCTCGTAAGCCGTGCCAAGTTGAGTCTTGTCTGAGGATGTGTTGTGCACCACATACTATAGGTAGGAGGTCATAAGTAGCATGATAGATGGTTGCCTTTATTCTTATTCTAGCCGTGCCGTAGAGCGGCACAAAGATAGGTTGAGTCCCTAGAGCTTATTATATTCCTTGGTTATAGATAATGTCGACTACCACATCCTATTCCATGTCTGAGCTAGATATTGTAAGAGGGGAAGGCACCGCCAGGATGCCTCACCTCGTTTAGAAACAACCCGATCGTAGGGCAATACAGAGGTATCGTCCCAACCTTCTCGTAGTCTCCACCACATCCGGAGCCACTTGGGGCGACAATTCACCTCCAAAGCAAACCCTATACCGATACCTTCCGGGACTCAGAGGTCGTGAGTGTGGTCATGTTGGCATAGATGATATTTCTCGCCACCGATGCCTTCTACGGGGCCACAGAGCTGTCGTGAGGGCCCTAGTCGAGGGTCCGAGAGTTCTTGGCTCGGGTCACCCCAGCTTATAGGCACGGACCTACGTAGGACCCTGGGGATTTTCTAGATCGATGCAGAGAATTTTCGGGTTATGCATGCCACGCCGCGTAATCGGGCTATTGGCGCATTTCTATGGCGAGACATCGCCGTGTTGTGGCACGGTGCCGGGAAAAAAAAAGGTCTCAAGGTGAGATGTTTCTCCGACTGTCCAAATTTTCGTATTTTTCTGATCATTATTTACCGGAGATTCGACAGCCCGGTGGACCAGCTTTTTATATTTATAGGGGGCCAAGGAGTGTTCTGGAATACGCCTTGAGGTTTCGATTCTTTCTGTGGCCCGATATGCAACTTCTGCCTTTGCTTAGATACCATGGAATCCAGAGCACACCGCTTCATCATGGGGTTGAATCCGAATATGTTGAGACTTGTATTGTTCGCTACACTCGCGAGAGGACATGGATATTTCCCGAGTTAAGGCATTTGCCCGTAATATTGAGGGCATCAGCACAGACGGAGATAAGGAGACCAAATAGAACAACGCCCGCAGTGGATAGGCCACTTGAGTTACGAGAGGCCTCGGGAGGACCTAGGCCACGATTGTTAGATAGGCCGCCTGCACCCCCGCCCTCCACCACACTGCAGGGGGAAGATTTCGCCGCAGGGGGCAAAATGAGACCTGGCAGAGGCTCGCAGATCGTAGATTTACCATTGGCGTATGAGACAGCAGTAGGCATGCTCACCACTTTGGCCTATGCAATGTGACGCCGCACCGGGAGCTTGTAGATATGGTTCACCCACAAGGTGTTACATATGCAGGCATAAGGGGCACATGATGAAAGATCTGCCCAAATGGGGACAAGTGTAATCTCATAAATTCTTGATATGTAGATGGCCTATCCGCATGTTGGAAGGTTATTTTAGAATTCCATATGCTTAGAAAAGGTCTTGGGAAAGATCGACAAGCGCCAAGTCGGGCGCGTCGCAAGGAAAAAATGTGACTTATAAATCGACTTATAAGTCCCAATTATAAAAAGACTCCAACTTCGGTTTGTTTCATTAACTTTATAAAATTTCCAAAAGTTGCGAGAGAGAACAGAGGAAGATGTAAAAATATTGATAATTTCCTTTCGATTATGCCGCCAAACGCGGTCCAAACTCAAATCAACCCGTATACCGAGGTATTTAGGCAAAGAAGCGAGCATTCCTACGATTTAGTTTCCTCGCAAATTCGGCCTACAAATCAACGCACCGAGCTAAGGTAAGTGGAATTGCTCCAACAGTGTCAATGTATTCCTAGCCTTAAAGTTGAGTATTTCTCCCTTCCGACTTTCGAGAAATAGCGAGTTTCAACCGTTTTTCGATAAGCCAAAGCTCAGATATATATCAAAAGTGATGTTTTCTTCCGTAATATTATTAGTGTATTTAGTTTTAATTGATGTATATGTGAATGCAGCTTGGGAGAATAGTCTTTGAGTACTAACCGAAGTCACTGCTAGTCGGAAAATCCGGCGAAGTTATGTAAAGCGCTTTCTAAGTTAGTAACTTTAGCCTAGCATAATACGCAAACTCCGTAATAGAATTTCCTGAGGTCGAATACAGTTTTGTGCGAATTCCGCAAACCCGTCTTGTGTTGTTATATCATTCATCCGAAAGCTAGTAACAAAGCCAAATGGCGAGATATTATTTCGCACTCGTGATAGCCCAAACATGCATTTAGCAAGCATGTTTTATAATAATATGACATATATTCGTAATAAAAGCTAGTAAAGTAAATCGATGCATGTATAATATCCCGTATACGCATACCATATAGTATCTCTGGCCACGTATAGCCATACTAGCCAAATAGTATCTTGGCTACGTATAGCCATACAAATAATAGTATCTCGGCTATAGTGATAGCCATAGAGTCGATAAGATCCTGCATTAAGTATAAAGCAAGATGAGAATAAGTATAACATAGAAAGAGTTCAGAATACATATAGTATTTTAAGTTTAAACATGCTTGCTATATGTGATTATTGATTGTTGAGACTTGTTTGTGTTTTGAGGGCACCCTTGAGCGTCCTCGCGCCCGGATTGGTAACTGTGTCGACCCACCGAGCGGGTGGGTATACGTCACTCCAAGGAGTGGTCGGCCAGCTCCCAGTAGGATGAAGATGAGATAAAGCTTTCCCCATATCGTAAATGATCAAAGATAGCAAGACAGCTTTACCCGTTGTGCGCTTGCGCCCAGAGAACAGACATGCATACGTACGCTATACTCATAGCTTTACACATGAGTCCTCCAAAGCTCGACATAAGTTATTTATATCGAGAGGCCATAGCCCGAGCCGGAGACCCAGGGGGCCTGCAGAGGTGCTTGTAGTTAGTAGATGAGTGGAGTGATTTATTTTTGGATGGTTTTGACCCGGGTAGGGTATATAGATTGTTTGATTGGTCAAGTACCTTACGCCTTATGGGGGCTGGTATTGGTTCTTGCTTGCTATAGATATATGTATGTATATACATATATTAGCTAATAGACAAATAGATTCACGTCGATTGTGCATGCTCCCGCCTCATTCACAAGATAGAAAAGTTCATTCCGCTTTATAGCACCTGCAAATCCATATTTCCTGCCATTCGTAGTTTCTAGTTATGTTGTTTATATTCGTATGTATTCGCTATTTTGCATACTCGGTTTCAGTGGTACCGACGCCCGCTTGGGGCGCTCGCATTACTGGGCTCGCAGTACTCACAGACGCAGGAGCCGATCCTCGTGATTCCACTACTTTATCGAGTCATTAGCCTCGTCATCCCAGCTAGAGCGCCTAGAGGTCCATTTTCTTTCTTTGTTGTATAAAGGGTAGGTCGGGCCCCGTCCCGACTATTTTATCAGTATTCGTAGAGGCTTGTAGATTGTATATATATATATCCCTATGGTTAGTGGTGCCTTGGCCGTGTGGGGCCATGCTTGTTTAGTTGTTCAAGATTGTTGATTATATTGGCCGCAGGGCCATATTCTGATGATAGTGGTGACCTTGTCGGTCACGTAGATGAACAAATATCCATTATGTTGAGTTAGAGATAACTAGACAACATGGTGGCCTTGTCACCAAGCATAGTTTCCCTATAAGAATAGATTCTCAAGTTAAATGATATTACTTGAGCAGGTGGCTATAGGCTCCGCCGGCCGGAGGTCGAGCTTGGCACTCGTTATATAGCCCGTTGATTCCAGAACTGAAAAGTTAGAGCCGCCTAGGCACCGATGTGCTTAGGCTCACTAGTCTACCAACAGTCCTAGCAGGGCACCAAAAGCTAATCGTATTCCCCAAGGCTGGGCATGACAAACTTGGTATCGAGAAGGTCGCGTCCTGTGGAGTCTACAAGCCGTGCTAAGTAGAATCTAATCTATGGATGTGTTGTGCACCACATACTATAGGCGTGAGGTCACAAGGCATGATAGGATGGTTACTCTTTCTCATTCCGCCGTGCTATAGAGCTAAGACAAGATAGGTCAGTTTAAAACTTACCATATTCATTGAATATATACAAGTCGAATTCGATATCCTATTCCGTGCGTAAGATCGATATAGCAAATGTGAGAAGGCACCACCCGCTTACAAGGTAATTATAGCACAGTGAGGAGGTGCACGTGGGATCTCCCAATGTGATACCTTATCTACCATTCCTAGTATATTTCTATAACTTCAGAGTAGGAAGTTAGAAGCATAACGTACATACGATTTGATTTATTTTTTGATATATGATCCGATTAAGATAATAGACAATATCGATTATCCGATAAGTGTGAGAAAGAGAGGAAAATGCGTGGATTTCTACCTCCATCTTTTCAGATATGGTACGCTCCATGTTTCCGTTTGTTGCAAGAAGAAAAGGCTATTCCTACCTCTTAGTTTTGATTCCAAGAAGTAAAGGTACAAGAATTGAGGCGAGGTTGCCCAAAGTAAGCAAAACAAGTGAAGAGGGATTGCTGATTCCGGTAGTGTTAGAATGCGTAAAGAGCCCCTATGATTACGTAGTTGTGCAGACCCTCACTATGAATAAGTCAACGAGCAAGTAAGACTACTAGCTTACTCAAGTGTGTGTAAAAGACCCGTTTCGTGATGAACGCCCAAGAATAGTTAAGTTCGAGTCGAAAAGGCCAAGTCCGCCATAAAGCTAACAATCCAACAGGATATACCCGCAAGATAATAGTTATGATTTCTGGGCCAGGATATCGAAAGGTGGAGGTCAGTGAATCGATGGGTCTCGATCGCAAGCTAGAAGAAGTATAAGTCGGGACTTGACCGGTAACCTTATTAACAATGTAAGGCGTGCACGTTGAACCCCGCAGCTTAGCCTAAGCAAGATAAGGGGAAGAAGCCAGAATACCGATTTTGTGGGGAAATTAGAATCACCAGATTGATAATATCGTGTATTAAGGACTAAGCCCCTCTGGACCCGACGCTAAGAGACAAGAAGATTGCGGTTCGGTACGGGCAAAGGCCCGCCTACGGAGTAGTTAAGAAATTGCCGATACAGACTCTAATCTAGTGCGGCCCGGAGATAAGACCCGTGATAGTTGTGGGCTCTCGATATAATGCCAAGTAAGTCCACGAGATTTGAATGCCGATCCCATGTTGCAAGAATGGTGGAATTCCAAATAGCTAAATTACAATTAAAGCGCATATGTTGTTGCTTCCGCACGGAATGAAAATCCAATGAAATGATACAAGAGGACAGGAGATATCCTTAGACCATAGAAGCGGTATATCATGTGAAGGTGAAATTCAAGAAAGATGTCGAGATTACGTATCACCACAGACTAAAAGATGTATCGTATCGTAGTTGTTGATATATATATGTACGTATAATGTATATGCCGTGAGCAATACCACAATAGGGGTTACGATCACACAGATTCCCGGGGTTAGGCCGTTAGGAAGCATATACGTATTGCACCGCAGACCCTCGCCAAAAAAAAAAGGAAGAAAAGGGGCAGGTGTTATGTGATTCACGTATAAAGCCATAAAACTTTTCCCAAATTTCCGCCTTATTGAGTCAACTAGACTTATAAGTTTGTTGCCAGATCTAGGCTTTAAGCTTACAAGAGTTAGTAGCCTTAATCGTGGTTAGATGATAAGGGCACGCTAGACGGCTTCAACGACCACCGGGCGCCCGTATTAAGAGGTGGAAGCATTCCTAAAGACCCGCAATGATATTGCATGTGCCGAATCCGAAATAACGACCTGGCCACATGGCCTCCGTGAGGTTATCAATACTAGAATTTTTTAAGATGTTAAGTGGTTTCAAGACATCGCTTTACCAAGCCTTGTAGGTGAGACTCGCCTCAGTCAACCTAGCGCTATTATGTGGAATACCCCGCAAGTCACCACCGCCCCGCCTCGACAAACCCGTGGGTACCCCAAGAAAGGGTCCACATCGTTGGTCAAGGATAAAACTAGTACTTCACCGGTTCTCATAAGATATTAAGATACGTAACCCTAGCAAGGCCGCCTTACTGGGATTGCTCATAAGACCGAGAATTTCGTAGAACAACAAAAGATAAATCCAAGGGATACGCACAAGGCGTAAGAAATTGGTAGTACTCGCTAGTGCGCAAAGGTTTAACTAAGACAAGGAGATCGGTAGGTTCCCTATGAAGATCCGTGGACTCCGATCAAGAGTAAGCCCTGACTAAGCACAACTCTACAATTGCTCAATTAGGATAACAAAACAGCTTAGATGTCCACAACCCCGTTAGCTATGCATGAGTTACAAATATCCAAGTAGGACATTTAGAGCATCATTGGGAATTACTACAAAGATTAGGTCATTCAATCTAGCTATTCAGCTTACTCAAGGTTATTCAAATATGATTATTGTGAATCATGATTAGCTATCGTGATCCTCTCGATCGATACGAGCACATGGTGCATCGGTCATTTAGGGTTATCCCAAGAACAAATAGCCTTTTAGACATTATTTAAGGCCGCATAAGTTCTAGCTATATCTATAGACTACTTGTCGGGCCTCGCACGATAAGCCGCATGACCATCAATTATATGTCAAGTTCTCTAAATGTGAATATTCTCTATCAACTGGAAGAAGGGGTCACGTGCGAACAAACGCCCGTAGCCATAAATCTATGTGGGGAGTTTGGCATACTTGTAGCCGAACAACGGAATTGGCTCCTGAAATACACCACTAGTTTAGCTTAGCCGCTCAGGTAGCGTAAAAAACAGAGGGCAACGTAGCGGTAATCTCGGTAACATCGTTGTGTCATCGTTAGTCATGGAGGTAAAAGAACGACAAAGGTGGAAGATCTCGACTGTCCAACTTAAGGACGTAATCTTTCAAGAAGGGAAAGCGCCAGATTTTCGCATAACTAAGGATGAAGTGATGTGATGTGTGGCCGCTCGCGGTTCCGTATATTTCAGTGGCTCCGTCGGCCAGACAGGAACGTAGGTACATTATGCCCGCTTATCTTCCACCCATGCGCGATGAAATGTACCACATATCAAAGAGATCATCAGGTGGCCAGCATGAAAAAGAGAAATAGCCGAATTTGTAGCCAATGTCCTACCGCCATCGTGTAAAAGCGAACACCGTAAAACCAAAGTGGTTAACTCAGACATACGTGCCTCTCCGAAATGGGAAGCAAGGAACATGGATTTTGTGCGTGATTACCCCCGTGCACTGCATAGGCATGATTCCATTTGGGTCAGCTGATGTGCCGACAAAACCACCACTTCCCGCTGAAAGCTACTTTCTACCGAGGACTATGCCAAATTGTATATCGTAGGAATAAGGATTACATGGTGTTCAAAGTGTCTATTATCTCCGATAGAGGAGCACACAATTTACGTATAGATTTTGGCGCCATTTCAGAGAGGTTTGGGAACACAGATTAATTTGAGTACAAAGATTCCACCCTACGCATCGACAAGCCGAACGCACTATTCGCATCGGAGGATATGCTACAAGCATGTGTGCTAGATTTTGAGGTAGCTGACGATCATCTGCCACTATTTGAGTTTGCTTATAATAATGTTTATCACTCATCTAACCGTGATGGCGCCCTTTGAGGCTTATATGGGCGAAAATGCGATCACGGCTATCGGGTTTGAAATGGGAGAGTCAAGGCCGATTGGGCCGACATCATTCAACAAAGCCGAGGAGAAGGTAAAGCTTATCAAGAACGCCTACCGACCGCACGGTGAGCCGCTAGGAAATCATATACGATGTGTGGCGCAGACTGAATTTGATGTAAATGACTAGGTACTTCCCTCTCGAAAGTATCTCCGATGAAAGGGGGTGATGAGATTCGCAAGAAAGGTGCTTCTGGCCCGAGATACATCGGGCCATTATCGCATTCGTCAAGAATAGGCCAAGGGCATATGAGTTAAACTTGCCTCTAGAATTAGAACTGCTCATCAGCTTTTCACGTATCTGTTAAGAAAGTGCACGTAGACCCATCTAGAGCAAATTCCAGCCTGTGATGTCCGTGTTACTAAGAGCCGGTCTATGAAGAGGTTCAAGTAGCTATCTTAGACAAGAGCGTATCTGTAGATTGAGAACCAAAGATAGCTGCGTCCGTCAAGGTACCGTGGGCGTAATAAGAACCGAGAGGAGATGACTTGGGAGGTAGAGAAAGATATGAAAACCAAGATACCCTCACTTATTTCAAGCATAGTCAGCCAAGAGATACGTTTAGTATTGTTATTTTATGCGTCTCCCTTATAGTATATGTATAAAATGTGATGATCGATTCTAATCTTTCATGTGAATACTATTGTATTGTTGTGGAGTACCCGTATTGGACTTTTCTACATTTCGTGTTTTGGATATTCCATATTACGTGTGGGAAACTTGTCGAAATTTTCTTAGAAACAAGTTGAGTAAGTTGGGAAGTCCTTTAGTTAGAGTTTACATTCGAGGATCTACTAGTTCTTAAGGGGGTGAGACTGTAACACCCCATAAAATTCTGACATGTAGATGACCTATTCGCATGTTGGTTAAGAGTTTTAATGCCATACATGCTATAAAAAAGGCCCGGGGGAATACCAGACAAGCGCCAAGTCCTGGGCGCGCGTCGCAAGGCAAAATGCGACTTATAAATCGCATTCCCCGAATGCTACTTATAAGTCCCAATTATAAAAGACTCCAACTTCTCGGTTTGTTTCATTAACTTTATAAAATTTCCAGAAAGTCGCGAGAGAGAATAGAGGAAGACGTGAGATATTGATAATTTCCTTTCGGGATACGCCATCAAACACCTGGGCCCAAACTCAAATCAACCTCGTATACCGAGGTATTTAGCAAGAAGGAGCACTTATGGATTTAGTTTCGCAAAATTCGCTTGACAAACCGTCGCGCTACCGAGCTAAGGTAAGTGAAATTGCTCCAAATTAGTGTCAATGTACCCTAGCCTTAAAGCAGTATTTCTCCCTTCCTGACTTCGAGAAATAGCGAGTTTCGACTGCTTTTTGACAATCCAAAGTTGGGATATATATATATCAAAAGTGATGTTTTCTTCCGTAATATTAGTGTATTTAGTTTTAATTGATGTATATGTGAATGCCTGGGAGAAATAAATGGAGTACCGACCGAGCTTCGCCCATTAGTTGGAAAATCCGGCTGTTATGTAAAGCGCTTCTTCTGGCAGTTAGTAACTTTAGCCTAGTATAATACAAGAAACTCCCGTAATAGAATTCTGAGTCGAATATTGAGTTTTGTGCGAATTCAAGTAAACCTATCTTGCGTTGTTATATCATATCTTCACCAAAGCTAGTAAATCAGTGTCAAATGGCGAGATATTATTTGTGACTCAAGATAGCCCAAGATGCATTTAGCAAGCATATTTTATAATAATATGACATATTCATAATAAAAGCTAGTAAAGTAAATCGATGGGGACAGAGATAATATCCCATTTATAATACAATGTATAGTATCTCTAAGCACGTATAGCCATACAAATAGATAGTATCTCGGCTATAGTATAGCCATACGTCTAATATATCTCGGCTATAGTATAGCCACACAAATGATAAGATACCGATTCGCATAGCATGAGAATCAAAGATAACACGTAAAAGAGTTCGTAATAAGAAATCGAATACATATAGTATTGTCGGGCTTAAACATGCTTGCTATATGTGATTATTGATTGCTGAGACCGGTTTATGTTGTGAGGGCACCCTTGAGCGCCCCGCGCCCCGGGCTGGTAACTGTGTCGACCCACCGAGCGGTGGTATAATGTCACTCCAAGGAGTGGCATGCCATGTGCAAAGAGAGGGACTAAGATGGGTTTAAGCTTTCCCCATATCAAATGATCGCATAGCAAGCATAGCTTACTCCTATTGTGCGCTTGTGCCTGTGGAATAGATTACATACACAAACAGAGAATAATTACTAGCTACATACAGTAAAGAGTCCTCCGAGCTCGATACGTTTATTTATATCAGAGGCCATAGGCTCGAGCCGGAGACCCAGGCTCAGAGAGGTGCCTCGTAGTTAGTAGATGAGTGAGTGATTTATTTTTGGATGGTTTTGACCCTAGTAGGGGTATTAGATTGTTTGATTGGTTGGCAGCTCTTCCGACTTATGGGGGCTGGTACTCGGTTCTGCTTGCTATAGATATATGTATGTATATGTATGTATTAGCTAATAGACGCAAATCGCCATGTCGGCTGTGTATGTCTAAATTTCATTCACAGTATTTAAAAGTCTAATTCCGCCTTATAGCAGCCTACGTGATCCATATTTCCGCTATCTCAGTTTCTTAGTTATGTTGTTTATATTCGATGTATTTAGTTGTTTTGCATACGGCATTCGTAGTACCGACGCAAGTTTGGGGCGCCGCATTACTCGCCCGCAGTACCATAGACGAGAGCCGATCCTCGTGATTCTAGCTAGCTTATTGGACACACGCCCGGTCATCCGAGCTAGAGCGCCTAGAGGTCCATTTTCGGTTCTTTACAGGCCGCATGGGTATGGCCTGGGCCCTATCCCGACTATTTTATCGCATTCGTAGAGGCTTGTAAATTGTATATATATATCTCCCCGTGGTTGAAGGGTAGCTGCCGTGTGGGGTCGCAAGGCTTGTTTAGTGGTTTAGTATTGTTGATTATATTGGCCGTGGTGGCCATATTCGACATAGTGGTGACCTTCCTGGTCACAGATGAACAAGATTCATTATGTTGAGTTAGAGATAACTAGACAAAGATGGTGGCCTTGTCGCCCGCATAGGCTTCCCTATAAGAATAGGGATTCCTCGTTAGCCGATATTACTGAGCAGTGGCTATAGGTCTAAGCCACGAGGCCGTATTTACAATTGCTATATAGCCCGTTGATTCCAGAATCTAAGATAGAGCGCCCAGCACCGCATGTGCTAGGCTCGCAGTCTACCGCTCAGTCCTAGTAGGGCACTAGGGTGCCAGTCATACCCCTACAAGGACAACTAGGTAGCCTAGATAGCTAGGACAGGCATCGCAGGTCAGCGAGTCTGTAGCACTCTACAGGCGCAGTCCTCCGGTCTTCACAGTAGAGGCCAAGGTAGATCAGTAGAGCCTCTATTTCTGTGTGTACTCGCCCAAGCCGTACCTATGCATTACTAGGGAGGCAGACTCGTAGGCGTTTCCTAAAAAGTGGTAATGTATTATGACTATTTTCTCACACTCGTTTAGGTATTGATTGATCCAGGTCTACTTTTGTCTTACGTTACCCCATTTGTGGCTCTGGTTCATGACAGGCACTAAATTCTGCTTCTCAAGAAACTTTTCAAGATTCACACCCGTCTAAGTGACTCCATTATAGCTAGAAGGATTTATCGAGGATGTATAGTAGAGGTTGCTGACTGTCGACCACAAGAGGATCCGTAGAACTAGAGATGATTGGATTTGGATGCACTATGGGTTTAAGGTGCTATGATATGCCAACATAGGATGTTGGACCAAGATGGTCCGATTCCACTTTCTAGGAGGCAAGACGAGAGTGGAAGGACAACACGCCAAAAGGTAGTTTTATTTCCTACCTCCAGCGAGGAAGTTGATAGCTAAGGGATGCATTTACCACCTAGCCGAGTCCGTAGATGTTCGAGTAGAGCCTCCGACTCTCCAGCTGTCTTCAGTGGTTAATGAATTCCCCCGACATATTTCCAGATGAGCTACCCTGGTATTCCCCTGCAAAGAGAAATAGATTTCGTAATCGATTTGCTACTGGCACTCAACCCATATCAATTCCCCCGTATCGCATGGCTCCCTCGAACTCGTAGAGTTAAAGAGCAAATGGAAAGATTCGTTAGATAAGGGCTTTATCAGCCGAGTACTTCACCTCGAGGTGCACCAGCCCCATTTTGTGAGAAAGAAGGATGGCTTGCCCGCATGTGTATAGATTACGGCAGCTGAATAAGGTTGCGCGAAGAATAAGTATCCGCTTCCTAATAGATTTGTTTGACCAAATACAGGGGTCCGTATATATTTCTCCAAGATTGATTTGAGGTCCGTATACCATCAAGCGAGTCCTGAAAGAGACATTTCCAAGATAGCCTTCAGGACCAGATACGCCCATTTTGAATTCCTAGTCATGTCGTTTGGCCGACGAATGTCTCCAACAAGATTTATGGACTTGATGAATAGTATCTTCGTGACCATATCTAGACCTGTCTAATTGTGTTTATCGACGATATTCGGGTACTGCATTAGTAGCGTAATTCACTGTGCTCATTTACTTGACAATGCTCCAAATTCTCAGGGACCATCGCTGTATGCCAAGTTCTCTAAACGTGAATTCTAGCCGAACTCGCAGCTTTCTTGGGGCATATTGTGTCGATACCGGTATACAAGTAGACACGCAAAAATAGAAGCAATAAAAACATGGCCCGCATCTACCACTCCGACTAAAGTCCGTACTCTTCTGGGATTAGCTGGATACTGTAGAAGATTTGTTGAAGGATTCTCCACCATAGCGACACTCCGACTAAGCTAACGCGTAAAGCAAGAAAAGTTCCAATGACTGAGGCGTGTGGACAGAGTTTCCAAGAATTGAGCATGTGCTGACTCCGCCCCAAGTGTTAGTATTGCCAGAAGGTACGTAGGGTTATGCAAAGGTATTGCGACGCACGGTGTTTGTCAGATGTGCTGACGCACATGGTAAAGTAATTGCTTATGCTTCCGTGACAAATTCGAGGAAACACGAAAAGAATTATCATACCCATGAATTGGAACTAGTCATAAAGTGATCCACGCCTAAAGATGAGAAGACATTACCCTCAGACGTTGTCATGCAGCAGGTTTTCACCACTACAAGAGTCTGGGCAGTATATCTTCACTGTAAGGAGTTAAATTTGCGACAACGTCGCCGGTTGGAGTTATTGAAAGATGATGATGTGAACATTCTCGTATCATCCGGAAAGGCTAACATAGTAGCAGCATTCCTCACCGCAAATCTATGGGAGTTTAGCATACTTGGCAAAACAGCAATGAGTTGGCCGAGAAATACATCAATTAGCCGCTTAGCCGTTTCCGTGGTAGTAAACATAGATTGCATGCAATTAGAGTACCCAGAATGTCAGCCATTAGTTGTGGAGGTAATGGAACTAAGCAAGATGAAGATCTTGACCTCGGTTCAACTTAAAGACAGTAGTTTGGCAAGGAAAGCACCATATTTTCTCAGTAACTCGAGGATGAAGTATTGCGATGTAAAGGCCGCCTTGTGTTCTAGATATTTCAGGCTTCGCCAGCCAGATTATGAGCGAGGCGCATTACGCCTTCTATTCTCTCCACCTGTGCGCGATGAAAATGTACCATCATATCAAAAATTTACCGGTGGCCAGGTATGAAGAGGGAAATAGCAGCACTTGTAGCCCAAAGGTCCTAACCGCCGCTAGCAAAAGCTTAACACCGTAAAACCAGTGGATTGACTCAGACATAGTTGTGCCTCTTTGGAAATGGGAAGCAATAAACATGGACTTTGTAGCAGGATTACCCCGTACTGCATAGACATGATTCAATTTGGGCAATTTTACACTCGACGAGATCAACCCATTTCCCGCGCAAAGTCACCTTCTCCTCGAAGATTACGCTCGACTTGTATATCGTAGAAATAGTTAGATTACCTGTGACATTCCAAAAGATCTATTATCTCCGCAGAGGGAGCACAATTTACATCTAGATTTTGGCAAACCAAGCCGTAGAGTGTCCGGGAACGCAGACAATTTAAGACAACATTCCACCCGACAAATGGATGTGTGGAACGCACTATTCACGTCGAGGATACAAGCTACGGCGTGTGTGTTGGACTTAGAGGTAGTTGAACGAGCATTTACCATCTGATCAGTTTCGGCTATAACAATAGTTACCACTCTCAACTATCTAGATGGCGCCTTGAGGAATTGTATGGACGAAAATGTAGGGCTCTAGTTGGCTGGTTTGAAGTAGAAGAGTTACGCTAATTGGGCCGTATATTATTCATCGCCGTAGGAGAAGGTAAAGCTTTATCGAGAACCGCCACCACCGCCCGTAGCCACTCAAATCGTATGCCGATGTACGGCGCGTAAAACCTCGAATTTAATGAATGAATGATATTTTTGAAAGTACTCCAATGAAAGGGGTGATGAGATCTTGAAAGAAAGGTAAGCTCTACCCGAGATTTACTGGGCCTTATCGTATTAGCGAGAGTAGGCCAAGTGGCAACGAGTTGAACTTGCCTTCTGTGCACTTAGAGTCCGTTCATCCAGGGTTTCTCACGTATCTATGCTAGGAAAGTACATGAGACCCCTCCTGCAGCTGTCCCGGTCCAGGATGTCTAGGTTACCAAGAGCCGGCCTATGAAGAGGTTCCACAGTACCCAGACAGCATACGCGCATTTATAGATTGAGAACTAAAGGCATTGCTTATGTCAAAGTATTATGTCGTAATGTAGAACCGAGAAAGATTACTTTGGGGAAGCGTGAGGAAGAGGAAAATCGATATCCTCACTTGTTCCAAGCTTAGTCAAGCAAAGAGATATGTTAGTATTGTTATCTTATGAAATGCCTCTTTATATTATATGTATAAATGAGATAATCGACTCTAGTCTGCATGATGAATGCTATAGTATTGTTGTGGAGTACCCGTATTGGACTCTTCGCATTTATGGTTTTTGAGATGGTCCATATTACAGGGGAAACTCGCCAAAATATTTTCTAAGAATAAGTCGAGTAAGTTGAGGTTCCTATAAGTAAAAGTTTACATTCGAGACTTTAATGTTCTTAAGGGGGAGGGAGAATGTTACACCCCGTAAATTCTCGATATGTAGATGGCCTATTCGCATATTTTTTAAGAGTTTTTTGAATGTCATACATGCTAGAAAAAGGCTCCTGAAAGACCTATGTTTACTATCGTTGAACTATCGCGGAGGAGTCGGGACAACCCCTCCGCGATGGCTTTCGTGTCAGAAGGGAGGGCTCGTGATGGCGGCCAGGCCATGGAGGCCCGTCAAGGCCCAACTATTTAAACCCCCACTCTCATTTTTAGGATAATTATCATAATTATCCAAAGGAATGAAACAAAAACAAGAGAGGACGAAGTAATTTGATGAAATTTCTTTGTTTACGCTATTAAACACTCATTCAAACTTGAATTAATCTTGGGTAGTGAAGTATTAAGTCATTGGAGCATTCCTCAAGCAGTTAGTTTCGTTAAATTCAGCCGCGAATCGTCAGTCCTACCGAGCTAAGATAAGTGGAATTGCTCCAAATTAGTGTGAATATACTCCTAGCCCTAAAGTAAGCATTTCTCCCTTCCTGACTTCCGAGAAATAGTGAGTTCTCGACCGTTTTTCGATAAGCCAAAGTTTGGCTATATATATTAAAAGTGATATTTTGTTTCGTAATATTAATGATTTAGTCCTAATTTATATATATATGGATACAGCTTGAGAGAAATACCAATATTGGTCAGAAAGTTACGCCAACCAGCCTGAAGTCGAATAACCGAGGTAATGAAGCTAGTTTCTTCTGCAAGTTAGTAGTTCGCAGTAAAAAGCGCTCATGCCGTAGAATGTTTTAGAAGTCGCATATTATGTTTAGTATGAATTTTAGTAAGATATTAGTAAAATCATGTCATGTAGCGGCGAAATTGACTAGCACGATATACATTCTAAGAAGTTCCGTAAAACAAAGACAAAGATGCCAAAACATGTAATAGTAAAGTATGTTGTGATTATCGTGTTCCCGAACTTAGTAAAGCGATATAAGATCCCGTGAAAGTATTTCGTAATGGAATAGTAGCCTAAAAATGAAGTTTAGAAAGCATGTTAGAAGTAGTAAATCATGTTTACTATGAAACTCGATATGCCAACATGAGTCTCGCAGAACAATTATATCTTGTTTAGTATTAGACTTCAAGACGCATGACGTAAGGTTATATATATACCATTATCTCTGCCTTAGCTTGTGTTAAATACATACATAACATATTGGCTAGTTTCAAAGATGTAGTATATACATACATATTATTATCACTAGTTTTAGTGGTATACGCAATAAAAGATACTAGTTGAGACCACTATATTGTTTTGGGGTTGGAATACCTAGCATTCATGACCGCCCTGTGGTTAATAACATGTATTGACTCCGTCCGCAAGAGGGAGGGGATACGTCGCTCTCTACTCTGAAAGGGCATGCCGTCCCTAAGGGGACGAAGATGGGATGCCGCTCATAGCTTGCCTTGGTCGGCTTTTATACACTCCGTCGAGTGGGTACGCCCGGGTAAAGATTCGGAGTCCTCCGCACTGTGCATAGTTATAGTCGTGGCCCGCCGAGCCCAAGTGCATACCTGTGGGATCGGGCAGATGCTTATAGTTATTATAGGAGATGGGACGAACGGGGGTATAGATTGCGTGTTGATTGTACCTCCCGCTTATGGGGCCGAGTAAGGTCTGGGTGTGCTATGCTATGTTATGTTATGTTATGCGATGTTATGCCATGTTACGCTGGGGATACCGTAGATCTACAAAAGAGAGCACACATTTCCGTGTATGACTCCTACCCTTCCGGAAGATAGTTGAGAAATGATTTTTAGATTCATATTTTTAGTCGGGCTTAGTCTATTTTTTTCTATTTCGCTCCATCGCTGTATTGTTGTTTTCGTATACTTTTCATTGTCGTTTTACATACTCGCACCAACAAGATCGGCGCCCGTTTGGGGTGCTGCATTACTTGCCCCGCAGCACTCGCGTACAAGGAGCCGATACCTCGTGACTCCAACCAAGACACAGAGTCATCACCCATTCATCCTGAGTTGGGGATTAGCTAGGAGGTTTGCTCTCCTTCTTTTGTTGTACAAGCATTGGTAGGCCTGTGGCACACCCCACCATACTATCGCATTCTAAGAGGCTCAGATTGTATATTACCCGTGGTTAAATGTGTGCACCGGTGTGTGAGGCCGTGTGTATGTCTTAGTTGTTTAGGATGGTCGGTGAGGCCTCGTGAGTTGGTAGTGGTGACCTTATCTGTCACGTAGCTTTTTAGCACCTGCTTTTCTTCTCTTAATTCGAAGTAACTAGACAAACATGGTGGTCTGTTGGCCCGCATAGGTTCCTTCATGATCAGGGGTATATTTATATGCCAAATCGATACTCAAATGCATCACTTTTGCCTTGTTTATCCAACAATGTGTGTACATTCTCATGTAAATTGTGTTGGAAGTGTGATTTTACAATGAACCAACATGATTAGCCTTATTTGGTGGTTTTTGATGATTTTTGAGGAGCTAATCCATGAGTTGGTGAAGTAGAGGTTCTGAGACCTGGTCAAACACGCACCATGCATAAGAGATATCGCGTTGTCACCGCTGTTTACAAGAACGCGTTGCTGAGTGTGTGCTGCCCAAGATACCGCCACATAAGTAACGTGCCACGACAGGTGCTCCATGACCAGCCTTGTGCAACGCGCTGCCCCGGCAGCGTGCCACGCTGCCAACGCGGCAAGGTACGCTTCTGGCCGATTTTCTGGCTATTTCCGTATACCTCCGCGTTTGCCGTGTCACGAGGCAATGCTCCTGCCAGCACTCCGTGACACGTTGCTTGTTATTCCGGGACAAATTCCTACTATTATAAATAGCACACTTAGGTTTATTTTTTACATATTCTCGACTTGGTGGAGCAAGAACGTGGGTTACAGTGCTGAGGACAAAATTCTTAGGTTTTTCTATCCCTTTCTTCTTCTTTTCAATTGTTTGCATGATTTCCATTCATTTAACGATGTTCAATCCACAAATGAGTGGCTAATTCTCTTTCTTACTGAGGTTATGAACTAGTTGTATTGAAATGTAAATTGTTGAATTGCTGGTTTATTTCATCTTTTCTTTTATGGTTGTTCTATTTAATTGTTCTTACTACGTTAATATCTGGCCAATGTTAATGTAAATCCAAAAAGTCCTATTTCACCCGAGAGGGCAAGAAACTGGAAAGTTGTGAATTAATAGGATATGATCTGTTCTTTGTTTGGGAAAATTGGGAATTGATTTACCTTCGTAGAAATACCGAAAGTCGTATTAGTCATGCGTGGAATCGGCTTTGTATACTAGAACTTGAATTTCTTCTTATCACGAAAATGTAGGTGGAAGGTTCATGATTCTTGTTGGGTTAAATAGAGTTTTAATCCATAGGCATAAGTTCCGACTAGCAATCGGAGAAAAGATAAACCATGTATATCGATAATTAGTTTTTTTACATGTTCTTTGTAACCTCGCATGTCTACATTCATGGGCCGTATTCAACCGTATAGATATTTTACTTTAGTATAAAAAGTTTCCAAAATACAAAAATTTTTCTTTACATCAAGTGTTGTCTTCATTATTGTAGTGGTAGTAAATTAACACTTAAAAAGGTTTCACCCCGTAGTCCTGGTCCCCTCGTGGATTCGATATCTGTGTTCTGGTGAGCTATTTCAGAGCATTTTCAGACAGAATTCGCACACTTGCGGCTCATCGTTTTTGCCGCTTCCGTGGAAAGGCAATTGGTGAAATTTTTTCCCAAAATAGCTAACGAATTCTATATAAGCGTTGACAACGTTTCTTGATTTTATTTTATTTTATTTTATTTTTTAAAAAAAAAAAATATATATATATATTTTTGATTGTTTTCTGATACCCTTCTTGACATGACATCGTGGAACACAAATGGTTTAAATGGTGAATACTCATATTTTGACGAACCTTTCTGGGGCCTCCCGTGACACCACTTGTGGCAACACGCGTAACACGGTAACATATGTGGTGGTCAAGAAGGTTATTGGAATGGTTTGCCCTAATGCATACTCCTTCCCCAAGCCCCTACTATGACCCTTCCGTTGTTTTTGATGAATATAGGCATGCGAAAAGTGAGGATTTGGGACGCCAAGACGATTAGAAGACATGCCGAAACAACTCATTGAGCAATCGTAGGCAATGAAGGAGGCAATGGCAACATTGATGAGTCGGGAAGAGGAGAATGCGTAGACTCTAAAGAGGATGAGCGCTAAATTCACTGAGATGATTGCCGAGGCCGAAGCTTCAGGATCGTTGGTGTGACAGCTTGGAAGGCAATAACCAACAGGAAGTACAAGAGGAAGATAAGGGTGAATTTTCAAATGAAGCCCGACATTTAACCTCTTGAGTGTCCCCATGACGAGCTCATACTTGTAGAAAACACGTTCTGGGGGAGAAGAGATAGAGTATACACCATTTGAAAACACTGGAGAGATGATGTTGATGTGGAGGAGAGGTATACAAGTAAGGAGGTCAATTGCATTGCAATTCTCGTAACCAAGGTGCATTGAACTCACTCGAAGTGATTTTTCTACCTTAAGTTTGGTTGACGACATAGAAATAGAGTCTCCCGAGCTTATGGAGAAATGTCAAGAGGCTACCTCAAGGCCATATACCTAAATTTGTCGAAGTTCAATAGACAATGACTTCACTTACTTAAGGACCAATAAACCAAAGACGACATCTATCGCTTGGTCCTTACAATTCTTCACCACCACCCCGAGAGCATAAAAGAAAATTAGAGAAGAAATTAGGGGTGAGATCATATCCTCAAGGCGGAGGGAAAAAGTGGTGAACGTAATGCGTCGTGGCCGCGACGTAAAATTAGGCGCCCGCTTGGAAGGCAACCCAAGGGTACCACTGTACCATTTTTTAATTCTTGCATTTTTACCGATTTTATTTATTTTTGATCTTTTGTTGTTTTTGTGAAAGTTAAGCAATGTATGGAGGGGAAGTCCGAGTACCCTTGGAGGAGGAAGCTAACAAGCATGGAAGAGAAAAAGTGTGGGGTCGAATACCCACCAAGCAGAAGTGGAAGGAAACCATGTTGTTCGCTAGGCCTAAAGGCCAGGAGTATTCTCACCCTCTTTAAATTTTAACTTGATGCTATGAGGACATAGCATGATTCAAGTGTGGGGTGAGGGAAATTTCATAATTTTTGTGCTTAACGATGTTTGGTGAATGTAATGCTTCATGGAGAAAATCAAAAAAAAAATTTTGTGAGTTAAGCATGACTTCATCACTCGTTATTTTTCTTTTCGCTCTTTTCCGACTGGGGTCTTTGAACCGAAGAATAAAATTTTTATTTTTTTATTTTATTTTATTTTTATTTTTATTTTTATTTTTATTTTTTTTTCTTTCTTTGTCTCGTATATAATGTTTTTAGTCAAAGTTAGGGACTGTTTCCGACGATGAATGGATGACGACTGCCTTGAGGAAAATTAGTCAATAGGTTTTGGTTTTTGAACCGTAGCTAATGGATGCTTGATATTCTTAGTATGTGCTATATATGATTGTAAGATGCAAGTATATGTAGTGTTGAAGCATGTAAGAAGTTTATAACTTTGTTTGAGACACTTAGGCTCTTGAATTTGACTCGATATGATTGAAGCTTAATTTTAAATTCTTGTGATTAGCCGAGTAAGAGTCTCAATGTTCGAATTGAGCATGTGCAATGAGTGTAAGGTTTTTGAGTATTCTCGTACTATGGAATGTCTAGAACTTGCCCGGTGTGTTTATAAAACGAAAATGAAGGATGTAAATTGTAGAGATGATTTAGGCATTTCTTTGAATGAACCTAATCTTATCCCTGCTACCTACCTTGAAATATTAATCCTAGTCAGCCCCATTGAGCCTTAGCCTATTCTTTGATAGCTGCAACATAAGCTAATCCTTTTATTTCACTAGCCTTGAATTTGAATCCAAAGCTCCTAAGCGCTTAAAGAAGAGAAATCAAAAAGGAGGAAAGGAGTGAGAAGAGTCGAAAAGAAAGGAAAAGTGGAAGTTGTAAAAAGTGAGAAAGGTCAAAGGTGCACTTGGGTAAAAAATGGTTGATTATTAGTAAGGAGTAAGAAAACAAATGAATGAAAAATAATTTATACAACTCCTTACTAATGAGCTAAAAGTGCCTAAAAGAAATGGGGGAGCAAAAGAGTAAAAAGAAAACTACCAAGGATAAAATGGTAAAGTAAGGGAAGGAAGTTCTAATGAGGGCGTGATGTATTGAAAGCACTTAGGGAAGATAAATACTATTATCGATCACAATAGTACCTACCTACACCGAGTACTTTACAACCTAAAAGTCCTACTGATCTTACATTCGCACATCCTCAAATTAGTGGAGTAAAACACTAAGGGCAAGTTTATGGGTCATTACATGTGCATGTGAATTCTTTGTGAGAGTGAGGAAATTTTTTATTGCCGTACTCCACACATGTTGTGATATAAAAAGTGTTTTTGCGTGTGAAATTGGGTAACTCTCTTCCAGGGCACATGTTTAATGAAGGATAAAATTCATGTGGGATTTCTAAGCGCTTGATTGACATGAGTTTGCTAAAATTGAGAGTCGAGTCTTGAGGTTAAGAAGTCTTAACATAGTTGTATTTCATTTCATTGATCAAAACGTGCATGCTTTATTTTTAGCTTGTATCTTAAATAATCATCATACGAATTTGAATTATTCTGGTTAGATTAGTTATGTGTGAATCTTCATTTACATGAGATGTAAAAAGGGTTGTTCGAGGATGAACAAGATTTTAAGTGTGGGGTAGGTGATCAGGGGTATATTTATATGCCAAATCGATACTCAAATGCATCACTTTTGCCTTGTTTATCCAACAATGTGTGTACATTCTCATGTAAATTGTAGGAAGTGTGATTTTATACTAACCAACATGATTAGCCTTTGTTTTGTAGGTTTTTGATGATTTTGGAGGAGCTAATCCATGAGTTGGTGAAGTAGAGGCTTGAGACGAAATAAACACGCAAACGGCGACAAGAGGGAGGGCCCAAAAATGTACCCACCTACGCGTCGGCAATGTGCCACGCCAGGCAAAAGGCCCAAGACAGCCCCCGCCACATTTGGCAATGTGCCACTAAGCAGGTGGCTCACACAGCCTCTTTAAGGTGAATGCGCTGGCTGCTCTTGAAGCAAACGTGCCACGCCGCCAACGCGGCAAGGTGTCGCCGGGCCGATTTTCTGGCGATTTTAAGGCCTCTTACATAGCTTAGCCGTGTCACTGAGTAAGTACGTCTGCCAGAATCTGACACGTTGTTTGTTATTCCGGACAAATTCCTACTATTATAAATAGCATACTTAGGCTTATTTTTATTTCCGACTTGGTGGAGCAAGAACGGGGTTACGGTGCGCTTTGAGGACGAAAATTCTTAAGGTTTTCTATCCCTTCTTCTTCCTTTCAATTGTTTGCATGATTTCCATTCATTTAACGATGTTCAATCCACAATGAGTGGCTACCCTCTTCTTGCCGAGGTTATGAACTATTGTATTGAAATGTAATTGTTGAATTGCTGGTTTATTTCATCTTTCTTTTTATGGTTGTTCTATTTAATTCTTGTTCTTACTAATGCTAATATCCGGCCAATGTTAATGTAAATTAAAAAGTCCTGCTTTCACCCGAGAGGGCAAGAAACTCGGAAAGTTGTGAATTAATAGGATATGATCTGTTCTTTGTTTGGGAAAATTGGGAATTGATTTACCTTCAGATAGAAATAATATACCCGAAAAGTCGTGACAGTCATGAGTGGAATCCTGCTTTTGTATAGCTAGAACTTGAATTTCTTCTTATCACGAAAATGTAGGAAGGTTCATGATTCTTAAGTTGGGTTAAATACGAGAGTTTTAATCCATAGGCATAAGTTCCGACTAGCAACCGGGAGAAAAGATAAACCATGTATATCGATATTTAATTTCTCTACATGTTCTTGTAACCTCAAAGATGCTCACATTCATAGTTCGCATTCAACTGCATGTATATTTTACTTTGTTATGTAAAGTTTCCAAAATACAAAAACTTTTCTTTACACTGTTGTCTTCATTATTGTAGTGGTAGTAAATTAACACTTAAAAAGGTTTCACCCCGTAGTCGTGTCCCCGTGGGTTCGACATTCGCAGTTCTTAAAAAGAGCCACTATATTACTTGCAACACTTTCGCACACTAAGTGGCTCATCACTATGCTACTACCACGTTGTTTTATTAGCTATTGTTTGCTGTGTGGCTATAGGCCTAGTTGTCCTGGGAGGCTGTATTTAGCGCCGTTATATAGCCCGCCGTTTTCTTCCAGAGTTAGATCCAGCCTAAGCACCGGTATGCTTAGGCTCGTAGTCTAGCAACAGTCCTAGTAGGGCACCAGTGCCCTGCCATACCCCAAGGCGAGGCGTGACATGTAGTTCAAAATAAAAAGTTATAGGTATTTTGATCGTGGCACTATTGGGCAAAGCACACGTCTCTAAAACCCACTGCCACCCCCCAAATACCTTTATATTTTAAGTTTTTTTTATGAAATCATTTTCAAAATTTTCAGGTTTGAGGTGCTTTCTTACCCTATGAAATCCCCTCTCTGCTTTCCAGTAGAAAATCCTTACAAACCAAGAGGAAATCCCTCAATAAAACACCATCAAAACTCAAGAAAAAGTTGATGGAAGTGAAGGTAACGTTGTGGTGATGTTGTTGTTGCCTTGTAGCTTCATTTTGGCAGTGTTGTTGCTGCTTGTTTGGGAATATTTTGAGCTAAAGTTATACTCATATTAGTAAAATATTTTATAAGAAATAGTAAGTGATTTCCTCTTGAAATCTCTAATAAGTGTATGAATTTTTGAAGGAAAACTAGAAGAAAGTTATGATTTGTGTGTTGAATTGTTGTAGTTCTTGTGATGTTATGTTGCTGCGTTTCGGGCAGCAAAATTTCTGCATTATTGGGAATTGATTTGGAGGAAAATACTCCTATTATATCCAGGAATATTCTCATTCCAAGGGTAAGTGTTTCTAATTGCTAAACTTGCCTAAAAATCGTAGAAAAGTGAGGTAATTTCCTACCTCTAATTTCCCCTAAAGTTGTAGAAACAAGTTGAAATAAGAAAAATGCTAAGTGTTGCCTTATTTGTTTGTAATATTGTGACTGCCTATTGATGTAACATTTTGGATGGATAAATTGGTTTTGAAACATCCTTGTCACTTGGTGATAAACTCAAGTAATTTAAGGGTCTAAAGTTATGGTTGTTGAAATAATGAAACGACATAATAAAGCTCGACGAAAAAAAGGTATGTATGCCGCCCTTGTCTCTTGATTTTCAAGCACGAATTCATGCCGAGGATTACAGACCGCATTCCCCCGTACTTGAGCTTATGTAGAACGCATATCATGGTTCTTACTAGTTGTTAGAATTACATGGTATTAAGTTTATATTTGCTAAAGAGTTGGAACACATGAATGTAAAGCTGAGAGGGCAATTGCCTTCTATTATGGTCATAGTTGTAAATTGGAGTGTGAAGCCCCTAAGGTGGGCACCGTGGAGCTGTTACTTTATATTATGTTATGTGTTTGTGGTGTCAAAGCTGCTTCACATTGGTTTCTAAGGAAATTGGTAAACACGTAAAGATCTAATAACGCGCGGCAAGCCTTTATAATCAAACCTGGCTTAACTCAATAAGGGCTAATCCAGGGTATCAAAATGGAATTTCCTTCCAACAATTACCTACCCTCTTATATTCATTTTTACTAGCATCAGGGCCATGAGAAGGTTCCCCAATACCTCTCCCTTAAGCTAAGAGACTAATTAATGTGTTTCTTAATTAACCGATACGTTAAACTTGGAAAATAGAACCCGAATGGGTAAACTATTGATATTTCTATGGGACCATCTTTATTGGTAGGTTATGCACAATATCTTGATGTTAACAAGTTATAAAAAAGCATAATATATATATGTATATATATATATATATGTTTATGCTTCACGCCTGCCACGTGTTGCTGCAAGGATTGCCTTTTAAAGTCGCTATATGTTTATTAGAGCTCTGGAGTTATCCGATCTCTCGGAGAATTTCTTAAGGCTTTAAGTATACATGCAATATGTTTTGAAATTTGTAGATGTGTAAGGAAATTAACCTAAGTGTAAAAGTTGAGGCGCTAGTAGCAAAGGATAGATAAGAGTAAATATTAGACCTTTTTAAGGTAAGATGAGGTATATGCCCTCTAACTTAGCTGATTTCACGAACCCGTGAGCGATGTTAAAATATGAGCAAGACGATGTTTAAGAGACAAGGTTGGAAATTAGGTAAGAAGGTAAGTGCGTATAAAAATTGCTGGAATAGTGAAACACGAAAGTTAATAATTAGGTAGGGAATGATGAATCCTGTTTGGAAAAGAATTTAAGATGAATACGAAAAGTAGAGCTAAAAGTTGTAAAATTAGATGATAAGTGTTATGATTGTTAATGAGCTAGGCAAATGGCTAGCAAGAAGATTTACCCCTGCTCTAAAGACGCTAGCAAAAGAGTTATAAATAAAGTTGTTTATGTTCAACTGTGTTAAGCTAATGGAAGGCCAGTCAAGTGTTAACTTCTTAAGAAATGAATAGAATCGAATATTTGAGATCGTGACTCAAGTTAAAGTGAAGTTCTTCATCGTACCTTTAAACAATTATCTTTGATTATTTGTTCTAAGAGTTGGATTAACTTTTTCAAGTTTTAGAGAATTTTATTTTTCTTGAAAGTTTCTAAACTATTTATAATGCTGCTAAGCTTTTCTAAGCTCCTCATATATTGCAAATTTTCACACGATCCTTTTCTATATTGTCTAAAGCACGACTATATATTTGTTTATCTTAAAGCATCCCCTAGATAGTTGCCTAACATTCTTATGTTAAAGAGCTCCAAGTTAAGTCTTCCCCTGCTCAAGGTTACCTCGAGATGTAATATGATGTGCAACGAATGAGGTATGCCATGAATTCTTGGTATGAAAGTATGAAAGTCAAACGAGTATAAGCACGAAATGAATGCTAAGGTTGTTAATAGAAAATATTAAGTTAAGTTATTCCTCTCTACTCCTCGTGTTAGCATTGCTAGGAGATGTTTAAAATCATGAACGCAGGTCTACACCGGCCTTGTTGATATTCAGCTTCTAGGAACTTCCTTAGAATTCATTCACAACATATATATGTATGTAAATGTTAAATGAAATACCTATATGTTTATGGCATAATTGTAGTATTAGGGGCCGTGGGTAAGATCCTACACATGTTAAGTTATTGAGTCGACATATTTCATGGTATTCAGTATCCGTATAGTATGCATGAGCTCTATGAGCTCCATTTATGATTTGATTGATATTTATTTTTATTTAACCCCGCATGATACACCAGCCGGAGATATTTTTATTTTACCCTTGTGGTACTCCGACTGAGATATCTTTATTTTACCCGTATGTGGTACACCGGGCCGGAGATATTTCTACTTACCATGGTGTGGTACAATCTAATGGAGATATTTTTATTTTACCCCAGTGTGGTACACCTATTGGATGAATTTTATATATGAATTTATGGTTGGCTGGTCATTGGTATTACACTTATAGTTTCTTTCCCAGGCATTTCTCACAGCATTTTCATCTCATTATAGAGTTACTATCGTTCAGCTTCCACGATTCAAGTTGTTACTATTCCTTATTCTTGGTTCAGCTTATCTTGAGTTCAGCTTATGTTTAGTAAGTTGTTATCAATTACAAAGTTGCAGAGTTCTAGGTTATAAGTATCCTTTATATGTTTATGTACAGTTAGTTGTTACAGATTGTTATCTCATGTTTATAGTTTCACTTTACATACCAAGAGATATTTCATTCGTACCGAGGTCTCCTTTTCGCTTGGGACCCGTTCGTGTCGCAGTGTGTAAAGGTCGATTGCCAATTGAGTAGCAATTCATGTGATCAACTGGGATGGTTGGTATTCTCCTTTCTTCTTGGAGCTAGGAGAAGTTATTTATACTTGAGTTTTGAGAGATGCAACCATGTGCAGGTCGAGCCCCGTTTTGACCATCGCCGCCTTACTCTTTAGAGGCTTTGTGTACTTAGTGTGTATAGTGTTATTCGGGCCAGGCCTCACGGGCTTATTGTTCCTTCATTTCCAAGATACCATTGACTCTGGTTGCATTTAAGTTGTTTACCATGTTCTTTGAGACCTTATGTGTCCAAATTTATACTCCAGCTTGATCAGGATAAAGCCCCGGATGGCCTAAGTGTTACAGCTTACAGTATGTCATATAGCTAGCTTCTCGATCAATCATGAATTGAGTGCCGCTGCGCTCTACCCTGGCTTTGGGGCGTGAAAATTGTCCCGCAGGACTGGGAAAGAACTATTCACTACCTCGCCAGCCTAACAAAGTCCAACTCAAGAGGGGTACTACTTTTGGTACAAGTGGTGGGCAATGCCATTTGTCTTTTCGTTAGGATCAAGAGAACTTTCCCGATGTGGTGACCGGTATGTTGCGAATTTTCCACATTGATGGTTATGCATTGTTAGACCTAGGAGCCATACTTTCCTCTATGACTCAATATATTGTTGTTCAGTTTGATATTAGTCCAAAAGTCCTCTTAGAACCATTTTCAATTTCAACTCCGGCTGGTGAGTCAGCTTAGAGTCAACCGGGTATATAGAAGTTTCCTAGTCTTAGTTTTGAGTAAAGTTATCCAATTGATCTAGTAGAGCTAGAAATTTTCGACTTTCAACCTCATTCTTGGAATGGATTGGTTACACTCCGTTATGCCTCATCTAATGCAAACTAGACTCATCGTGTTTCAATTTCCTAATGAGCCAATCTTGTTCTGAAAGTACGTCTCAAAGCCCTAAGGGTCGGTTTGTTTCCTACCATAAGGCCCGAAAAATGATTTCAAAGGTTGCATCTATCCCTTGGTTAGGTCGGGATTCTAGTTCGAGACTCGACTATTCAATTAGCTCCGGGGCTGTTAGTGAATCTGATGTCTCTTTCCCGAAGATCTTCCTGCAGTCCCCTCACGAGCGGAAGATAGATTTCATCATATAGACCTTCTTCCAAACACCCAAATCCCATCTCTCTTCCTCCTTACAGAACGACTCCAACTAAGCTTAAGGAGTTGAAGGAACAACCGAACGACCTTCTAGATAAGGGCTTTATCGTATCCAACATCTCTTGCATGGGGTCCTTCCTGTTGTTCGTGTGAAAGAAAGACATACGCCGTAATGTGCATCAACTATCACAATCGAAAAGCTTCATTAAGAACTGTGTATTCTCTCGCCCCGTGATTGACGACTTGTTCGATAACCTTCAAGGAGCTAGTATTTCTCCAAGATCGACCTTAGATCAGATACCACCAAATTTCAAGATCAAAGAATGTGACATAACAAAAATAGCCTTCGCACTTACAAGATACGCCAATAATTCATAGTTATTTCTTTTGGACTAATCAATGCTCCCGTAGCATTTATTTTTATGATTGAACATGGTATTCAAGTCGTCTTTCTGACATGTTCATCATTGTATTCATAGATGACATCTTGGTATACTCCAGGGATGAGGAAGATCTTGCTAACCACCTGAGGGTAGTGTTGCAGACTCTCAAAGACTACCAGTTGATGGCTAAATTTAATAAGTGTGAATTCTGGTTGAAGTCAGTGGCTTTTCTCGGTCATGTGGTCTCAGATGAGGGTATTCAGGTAAATCCTCAAAATATTACAGCGGTAAAAGATTGGCCAAGAGCTACTTCCCCATCAGATATCAGGAAATTCATTAGTTTAATCGGTTATTACCGATGGTTTGTAGAAGGGTTTTCTTCCATTGCATCCGTTTGACTAAAATGACTCAGGAAAAGGTGATGTTTTAGTGGTCAGATACTTGTGGGAAGAGTTTCCAAGAGTTGAAGAATCGACTCACTACATCTCCAGTTTTGACCTCTCTAGAAGGAACAGATGGGTTCGTAGTTTATTGTGATGCTTCCCGAGTTGGCCTCGGTTGCATCCTAATACAGCGGGGTTAGGTGATAGCTTATGCCTCTAGACAACTCAAGGTTCATGAGAAGAACTATCTGACTCATGATCTTGAACTGGCGGCAATGGTATTTGCTTTGAAGATATGGAGGCATTACCTATATGGAGTTCATGTGGATGTTTTCCCTGACCAAAAGAGCCTTCAATATGTGTTTAGTTAGAAGGACATGAGCCTTCGTCAGAGGAGATGGCTGGAATTATTGAAAGATTATGACATAAGTGTGCTATACCACTCGGGAAAGTCCAATGGGGTGGATGATTCCTTAAGTAGAAAGTCTATGGGAAGCGTTGCTCATGTCGAAGAGGGTAGAAAATGTCACAACCGAACATAGGCCCGTCTCGAGACATGAGACAAAGAACCCCGACAGGCTTCAAGTTGACCCATGGCATGAACATAACATCTAAAGCTCAACATAATCATACGGAAGTCTAACATATATAAAATAGCGGAAATCTGAAAATGTGATAACATCGAATAACTGAATACATAACAGAAATCTTGAACTGAAATACACTATGACTGATAAGCCTCTACATACTGATGAGTTGATGGGACAAGACCTCAACTAACTCAGTAAGACTGAAATTGAAAATACTGAACATAAACTGATAGAAGGGTACTCGAAGGATGAGGACTCACCAACTCTGGCTGAGGAGTGCAACTCTGAATATTTGGCTAACAGTAGGACAGAACGTGAACGTCGGAGCCTGTATCATGAAACAATACAACATAGAGTATACGGTCAGTACGTGGAATGTACCAAGTATACAAGGTAAGTAAAACCACTAAGTAAGTAAAATTAGAAATCATGCATATCATAAAACATTTCATCATATGATTCTAAGATTAGGGATTGCATGCTATTATCTGAATTCAATATTTTAACAAAACTGAATATCATAACTAAATCAAATGACCCTAAGATGAAGCTGAGTATTCATAAGTAAAACTGAACAGGGTCAAACCTTCTGAAAACATATTATCATAACTAATGTACATGCATAACTTAAATCATGAGGAACAATGGGAGACTCGTCATATAACTGACATTACTAAGATAAAGCTTACATGGTCCTGACTATTACACTCAAGTTGGCAGAGCCATCCAAAGCTTTTCCAGGGCTAAGGACGCTACCATGATATTGATATCAAGCTGAAGGCCCCTTGGAGGCAGGGGATTCTTACAAGGGAGGTCCCAAATAATCTGAACATACCTATGTTGGCACGTAGTTCTGAGGCATAGGGTTGACTGACCCTTAGCCTACATGGTGCTAGACACTACTCCCAAAAACATGCATATACTCTCCATCATTTTTCAATAAAGCTGAACCATCGTCTTTCGACAAAGATGAAGTATAAACATACATGATAATTCGAAATCATGACATGAGGAGCCTTGTCTCAAAGCATACCACGAGCGAAACAAGAGTGGGAGTCTAGACTCCAAAACCATGTAGTAAGCTAATAACATGAAATTTGTATAAATCCTGAAACTTACTTGATTACATGGGCTTGCCCAATACTTAAACATTCTTGAAATAGACTTTGACTACTCAAAACATGAACATAGATATGGGTAGTTTCAAATCATACTTTCATCATGAACATCTCATCATAACTAGAAGCATAGATCATAATCTCATCTTTTTCATGAACTTCCATATATAGGCATCTTATTTCTAAAACTTTGAAATCATAACTTGTGATTGAAAATATTATAAAACATGCCCATGAATTATAATTCAACATCAGAAACATGCATTGAGAATACCCATGATAGATACTTAGAGAATTCACAAGTTGGGTTAAAATCCCATAGATTCATCAACATAGAAATCACATGAAATTGAAGAGGGATTGGGCATGGGAGTGGATGGAGACACCAATTCATAACAATACATACCAAGGAAATTCTGATTACATAAACCTTTTAAATGCCCAAAGGAATTTTGAGAAGAACTTGATGAATCCTAAGATTTATAACCCTTAGAAACTACTAGGATTGCATGCATGGAGAGAAATAGGTTTAGAATGACTTAAACCCTCTTAAAACACACTTACCTCTGCATAAAACGACATAGTTTAGGTCCTAGAAATTTAGGAGTTACGAAAAAGCTCTTAATAAATTCGTAAAAAAATACACACTGCTAGTCCCAATGAGGGATTGGACGACTCGTTGCCTAGGGGATGAGTCGTGGTCTGCCTTCCATGGAAAATATTGGAATTTACACCTCTGAGGGTCACCACACTTCGTGGTGTCGAACGACTCGTGTTGACCGAGTTGTGAAGAGCACTACCTAAAATCTCCACCTTCATGCCAACTTCTAACAATGAGTAACCCAATGATTCCTTGCTCTGACCATGAATCATGTATGGTCTCGTTGTCAGCCCTGGAAACCCAAATCTTAGCCAACTCCTTCCTTTCTCAGGAGTCACTTAATGACTCATGGGGTACTGCACAAGTCACTAGACGACTCATCCTCACTTGGTGCAGAAAATCCTATTTTCTCTGTTTTAAACCTCAGATTTTATCTTAGGGATTTTGGGGTATTAAGAAAAGAACTGGAAAAATATATCCACAGGTTAGCTCGATTGGTAGTGCAGTTAGTTGATTCAGCTGAGGGTGGAATTGTAATCCATAGTGGGTCAGAATCCTCACTGGTGGCAGAGGTTAAGTCAAAGCAGGATGATGACCCATACTAATCAAGTTGAAAGAATCAATTCTAAGAAAAGAGGTGGAGACTTTCTCTAAAGGGGGAGATGGTGTGCTTCGTTACTAGGGTAAATTGTGTGCTCCAGATGTAGACGACTTGAAACAACGAATACTAGAAGGAGCACATAGCTACATGTATTCTATTCATTCCGGTGCCACTAAGATGTACTGTGACCTACGAGAATTCTATTGGTGGAACAACATGAGGAAGGACAATGCAGAATTTGTAGCTAAGTGTCCGAACTGCCAACAGGTTGAGGTTGAGCATCAGAGACCTGGGGGTATGACTCAGGATAGTAGTTTTCCTACTTGGAAGTGGGAGGAAGTGAATATGGACTTCATCACAGGTCTACCTTGTACTCGCCAGCAACATGATTCAATATGGGTGGTTGTAGACCGGATGACTGAGTCAGCATATTTCCTACCAGTTAAGATACTAACTCAGTTGCGGATTATGCTAAACTATACATTCGGGAGTTAGACAGACTACACTGAGTTCCCTTGTCCATTATTTCAGATAGAGGTACTTAGTTACCTCGCATTTTTGAAAATCATTTCAGAAGTGACTCAGCACCCAAATCAAGCTCAGTAAAACTTTTAACCCAAAGACAGATGGACAAGCTGAGTGGACTATTCCGACCTTGGAATACATGTTGATGGTATGTGTGATTGATTTCAAGAGAATTTGAGATGATCACCTACATTTCATTGAGTTTGCATATAACAACAACTATCACTCCAGCATCTAGATGGCCGTGTTTGAAGCATTGTTTAGTAGGAGGTGTAGATCTACTATAGGTTGGTTCTAAGTTGGTGAAGCTACCATGATAGGACCAGATTCAGTTCATGACACTATGCAAAAGGTTTAGCTTATTAGAGGAAGGTTGAAAACAACCTAGAGCTGACATAAGTCGTATAAAGATGTGAGGAGAAGAGAGCTAGAGTTCGCTGTAGATGATTGGATTTATATAAAGATTTCACCTATGAAAGGGGTGATGAGGTTTGGGAAGAAATGAAAACTCAGTCCGAGATATATGGAACCTTACAGGATCCTAAGATGCATCGATAATGTGGCCTATAAGTTAGAATTACATTTAGAGTTCACATCAGTGCACCCAGTCTTCCATGTGTCCTTATTGATGAAATGCATCAATGACCCAACCTCAATAGTGCCTTTAGAGAGTGTTGGTGTAAAGGACAGTCTCTCTTACGAACAAGTTCCAGTTGAGATCCTAGACCATTAGGTTCGTAAGATGAGAAACAAGGAGGTTGCTTCAGTGAAGGTTTTATGGAAGAACTAGTTAGTTCAGGTAGCTACATGGGAAGTAGAAGCAGATATGATGGCTAGATACCATCATTTCTTCCCTTCCAGTTCATCTTGAGCATCAGGTATTAAATCCCTCCCCAGCACTCTATTCAGTTCCGTACTCATTAGCTCTATTCATTTTTTAATATGCACCCCAGTTTCATAACTCAATTAATATCCTTATTTCAGTTTGGAGTCAGTCACTCCTTCCGAAAAAAGCTAATAGTTTTCAGTTTGGCATTTCAGCTCATTTTCCCAGTTTTTTTTAGTTTATCTAGCCTACATTCGAGGACAAATAATCCCAAGAAGGGAGATATTGTAACACCCTAAAAGTTCCTAAGATTAGACCCGAGAGTTTGAATGGAGAAAGTAGGAAAATGTTACCCATGTCACAAGATGACTTATCAAGAGATCCGTGAAGTACTCCACGAGCTAGAAATCCGTGGGCTAACATACACCGAAAATTGTGAAAAACGT
>JACEIK010003596.1:24381-39140 GCA_018107945.1 Datura stramonium | reverse complement strand
ATATGTAATTTCATGACCCAAGCATAGACCCCAGACGCAACACGAGACCTAGAACCATGAATAGCTCAAAGCTAACCCATGGTACATGCATAACATAAGCATAAGAATATAACTAAGAAAAAGTAAATAATGGGACATATCATAAGCGGAAAACATCTAAGATATTATAAAACGTAAAGCTGAGACAACGACTCAATCTTTTGAACATCTGTACATATGGTTTGAAAAGCCTCTAAATATAAGACGAGATAAAGGGACAAGCCCTCAACTAACTCATTTAAGTCTGGAAATGTCATGATCCAAACATTGGCCCAGACCTAGATATGGGACAAAGAACTCCGAGAGGCTCCAAGTCGACCCATGTCATGAACGTAACATCTAAGCTCAATATTTTAAATGCGGAAATCTAACATATAACATAGCAGAAGTCTGAAAATTTGATAATATCGAATAATTGAATACCTAACACAAGTCTAAATCTGAATATATACTATGTTTGATAAGTCTCTACTACTGACGAGTTGATAGGACAAGACCCCAACTAACTCACTAAATTCTGAAACTAAAAATACTAAATATAACTAATAAGAAGGGCCCTGGAAAGATGAGGACTCACCAACTATAACTGGGAGATGCTAACAATAAAGATATGGCTAGCAGCGAGACTGAGCCTGAATGTATAAGCCTGTATCATGAAATGATACAACATAGAGTATGCGGTCAGTACGTGGAATGTACCACATATGTAAGGTAAGTAAAACCGCTATGTAAGTAAAATCAAAGATCATGCATATCATAAAAATTTTGATCATAAGAGTCTGAGAGTGGGGTTTGCATGTTATTATCTAAAAACATGACTTAAACATAATTGAATATCATAACTAAATCGAATGACCGAAAGCTAAAACTGAACATTCATAAGTAAAACTGAACATTGGGTCAAATATTTTGAGAACATAAGATCATACCATGATCATGCATACTGAAATCATGAGGAACAATGGGAGACTCGTCACATCACCGACATTACCACGATAGAGCTTACATGGTCCCGACTATTACACTCAAGTGGGCAGAGCCGTCCAAAGCCTTGCCAGGGCTAAGTACGCTATAATGATATAAATATCAAGCTAAAGGCCCCTTGGGGCCAGGGGAAGATCACAAGGGAGGTCCCATATAATCTGAATATACCTACGTTGGCATGTAGTTCTGAGGCATAGGGTTGATTGACCCTCAACCCACTCGGTGCTAGACACTACTCCTAAAAATATGTATGTGCTCTCTGTCATTTTACAACGAAGCTGACCATTGTCTAGTGACGAAGCTGAATCATGACATGACATACATATTCTAAAAACATAACATGAAGAGCCTTGGCTCAAACCATACCCCAAGCTGAACAAGAGTGGGAGTCTAGACTCCAAAACCATGTGGTAAGCTAATAACATGAAATTTAGATAAATCTTGAAACATACTTGATGATATGGGCTTTCCCAATAATTAAACATGCTTGAAATAGACTTTGGTTACTCAAAACATGAACATAGACATGGGTAATTCGAAGTCATACTTTCAGCATGAACATCTTATCCTAACTAGAAGCATAGATCATAATCTCATCTTTTCATTAACTTTCATAGATGGGCATCTTAATTGTAAAACTTTGAAATCATAATTTGTAATTGAAAACATTGTAAAACATGCCCATAAATTATAATTCAACATTAGAAACATGCATAGAGAATACCCATGATAGATACTTATAGAATTCTCAAGTTGTGTTAAAACCCCATAGATTCATCAACTTAGAAATCACATGAAATTGAAGAGGGATTGGGCATGGGAGTGGATGGATACACCCATTCATAACCCTACATACCTGTGAAATCTGAGCCACAACCCTCTTGAGAGTCCAAAGGAATTTGGGGAAAAATCCTGATGAATTTTGAAGCTTCATCACCCTTAGAAACTACTAGGCTTGCATGCATGGAAGGGAATAGGCTTAGAATGAGTTAACCCCTCATAAAACACACCTATCTTAGCTTAAAATAACGTAGTTTAGGTCTTATAAACTTAGGAATTACAGAAATTCCCTTAATAAATTTGCCGGAAAATACACATTGCAAATCCTAATGAGGGATCGACGTACTTGTTGTCAAGGACCATGGCTCGCGATTCGCCTTTCATCGCCGCACTGCAAACACATCATCCCTGGTAATCATGACACACGACTCGTTGTGACTAGCCATTAGGAGCACCGTAAAACCTTCAACTCGAGTCAAACTCCTAACTTTCAGGCTAATATAATGACTCGGTGCTAACCATGACTCATAGCTCACCCGGTGGTCACTAAAACCAATAAATCCAACCAAGTTTTCCTCCTTCCCATGAGTTACCTAACGACTCGTGGTGCACCTCACGGATCACTAGACGACACGTCCTATTACCTGGTGTAGAAAATTATTTTTCTCGCTTCAAACCTCCGATTTGATCTTAAGGTTTTCGTATTACAATATTCCCATAGGGAATATTCATACTCAAATGTGGGTAACCATAATGAAAAGATGAGAAATGAAAATGTCATACCAAATACTAAACAATTAATGTCGAAACTGTAGAGTGATTGACTCCGCATCAATCTCATGAGTGAACTAAATTCATGAATCATACGTACATACATATACATGAAAGAAACCGGGGCACATGATTCGAACATGAAACCGGATAGAGTGCTAGAGAGGAAACCGATACCTCACGCCGAAACTAGCCGAGGGAATAGATACGGGCATTTATCCATGATATCTACTTCTATTTCCCATGTAGCTCTCTCAACATGCTTATTCCTCCATAAAACCTTTTACTATAGCTACCTCCTTGTTTCTTAGCTTGCGAACTTGACGAAGAAGTATTTCCACCAAAACCTCTTTCATTGATGAGGTTATCCTTCACACCCACACTCTCCATCGAATAATCAACGTTGGATCACCCATGCACTTCTTTAAAAGGGGACACAAGAAACACCAGACTAACCCAATTTTGAGGGAAACTCCAACTCATATGCTACCTGCTGCTCGTCTCACAATTCGATATGGACAAGCATAACGGGGACCGAGTGCCCCATTATTTCCCAATCTCATCACTCCTTCATGGAGGCAAATTTCAAAACACCCAATCATCAACTTTCAAACTCAATCTTCCTTCACGTTCGCACAAGATTTTTGGCGACTCGGCTATTTTCAACCTTTCCTTTATAAGTTGAACTTTCTCCATAGCCTCATGGACTAAATATGGTCCTCGTCAATGCAACTTCACGACTTCAAACCAACTAATAGACGACGACACCCCGCCCATGTAGAGAGCATCAAATGGAGCCATCTAAATACCGGAACAAAACTATTAATATATGAAAACTCACGAGAGGCAAATGATCATCCCAACTACCACAAAATTAATCGTGCACGCTCAAACATATCTCAAGAGTCTCGAATGGTCCCTTCAAATTTTTAACCATTAGTTTAATGGTGGAACATTATGCTAAGCGTGACTTGAGTACCAAGTCCTTTTCTAAGACGATCTTCAAAACTAGAAGAAATTGGAGTATATCGATCTAATATGATGGAAAAGGGCACTCATGCAACCAAACTAACTCGAATGTACAACTTAGCATAATCCTCCTCTAAATCCAGTTGCGGACCAGAGAAATGAGCACACTTTGGTCAATCTATCTACAATAACCCAAATAGAGGCATACTGTCACTTGTGCAATGGTGTAACCCCATAATAAAGTCCATATTATTTCTCCCACTTCCAAGTAGGGATACTAATGTATTGAAGAACACCGCCCGTGTCTTTGATGCTCGACCTTCACCGTTGACAATTCTGACACTTAGCCGGTCTCTGCTATGTCGTTTCATGCCATTCCACAATAGACTTCGTGGTAATGGCACATTTTGGTGGCACTGGATGTATAGAATATTCGGAATCATGAGCCTCATGCAACATCCACTCCCTCAAGTTCTCAACTTCCAAGACACACAAATGACCATGATATCATAGCACACCATCTCCCACTCGGGAGAAGACCTCCACCTTCGACATTTGAATCACTTCCTTCAACTTTGCTTCAAAATAGATCCTTCGTTTTTTCATTCGACTCGTCACCAAGGAAGATTCTCACCTATTTCAACACAACACCACAATCCATCGAATCGACAAGATGAACTCCTAGTCATGCAAGCCGATGCACATCCTACACTAACTCTTTGCTCTCCTCACATGGGCTCGAAGCCGCCACATGTGTTTCATAAGAGCAAATTTCCTCACCACATTATCCTTGCTCATGATAAAGAACACTCTTTACATATCATAACCCTTTCAAAAGATCCAACCACCTCTTCTTACGTAGATTTAGATCCTTTTGGGTGAACACATATTATAGGCTTTTATGGTCCGTAAACACATCCAAATGGACCCCAAGATAGTGTATCCAACAACCAAGGCAAATACTACATACCGCCAAATTTCCAGGTCATGAGTCGGATAGTTATTTTCATGGACCTTCAGTTGTCCAGAAGCATAAATTTATTACTTTACTCGTGCTAAGCATTAATACACAACCTGATTTAAGGCCACAATATACCACAAAACCTATCTGGGTACCTTCGGTAGAGTCAATATTATTTATGTGCGTGAGTCGAGTCTTCAACTTTGAAGCTCTTCATAACCCTCCGACCATTGAAACTTCACTTTCTTCGGTCATCTAGTCAACAAGCTGCTTCAATGGATGAAAACACTTCAATGAACTTCTAATAGTAGCTAGCTAAACCCAAGAAACTCCTTAATTGAAGAACTCACTAGTCTAGGCCAATTCTGCGCCTCTCTTCGAGTCCACCCGCACACTCACTGATCACTTGACCTAAATGCTACGAAGTTTAACCAAAACTCACACTTGTTAAACTTAGCATACAACCGACGATCCTTAAGAGTCTATAGCACCAACCTAAATAAGTGGCATGCTCCTCCTTACTCGGAGAGTATATGAGAATATCATCTATGAACACAGCCACAAACATATCCAAATATACTTGAACACTGCTCATCAAATCCATAAAGGCTATAGGGGAATTTGTTAGTCCAAAAAAACATAACTACAAACTCATAAGTGACTCATACCGAGCCCCGAAGGTCAGCCTTTGAAATGTCACTTCCGAACCCCGAGATGATGATATCTCAATTTGAGGTCTATCTTGAGAAACACTTAGGAACTCCCGAAGCCTGGTTTGCACTAAACACTAACTCTGGGAGGGATACCTGCTTCTGATGGTAACTTCAATTGCCGATAATCAATGCACATCCGGCGGGAAACTGATCTCTTTCGGGAAAGAGCACTGTACCTCATGGAGATTTGCTAGGTACACTAAACCCTTATCTAGAAGGTCCTTCAACTCCTTGTCACTGAGCAGCCTTTAAGGAGGAATATATATAGGCTGCATATAAAAAAGAAGTTTAATACAAAAATCAATCTCCCGCCGGGAGGAATTCCCTGTAAATCATTTGATACACTTCTCGATATTCGCACACACTCACAGAATGACCGGATAGTTAGGGTCTCGAAGTAGCATCCTTAACCCTAACTAGATGGTACACACAATCCTTAGAAATCATCTTTCGGCCTAAGGTAGGAAACAGTTTACCCATGTGTGAACAACTAAACAACCCTTCAACTCGAGGACTAGCTACCTAGAAATCGCACTCTCATCGCACGGGTTCTACAATTTACTAAGGCAAAACATGCATGTAACAAATCCATGTCGAAGATAACATCAAAATATGTCATGGCTAGCTATACTAAATATGCTGAGGTGAATTCTCTCGAAGGACCGTGATAGGAAAATTTTTTTATATACTGCTGAGTTATAATCGAATCACCGATCGAGTAGACTCTAAAAGGGTTCTAATAGGATTTCGTGGACTCGACTCCAAAACTACTAGCAACATAGGGCTTCATAAAAGATAAGGTAGCCCCCGATCTAGCAATGCATATACATCAAGGTTGAATACTCGTAACATACTAGTTGCTACATCTGGAGATCTTCGCTCCTCCTAACGAGATGCTAGGTCATAAAACCTGCTTCTAGCGCTCGACTACCACTGTGACCTAGTGGATGCAATCTTGGCTGAGTCGAGCGTGCCGGTGGGGATGCCGGTTAGTGGCCTCGCCTTGACCACTATCATGGCCCCGTTCCGGCTACCGGATAATCTTTGAGCATAAATGCTTCCCACACACTTGAATCGACTAAACATTGACCGGTGTGTCTCCTACCCATACCTACCACACTCGGGAATACCGAACTTCAAGGTCCCGCTCCCATGACCTCGGTATAACATCATCCCCTCTAGTAACGCCAGACCTCGGGATGGCACACCCATAGCTAACGGCGTGGGGGCCGAAGATCTCTGGGTGGGGACTGCTGATGGTGCCCACTACCAGACTCCGTCGGTAGTCTCAATGCTATCTGCCTTGGCCCTCTTGGCCTCTTTTCCCTCTCACTTACCCGCACGCTTCTATCAATCCTAGGGCATATAGAACTATCTAGGGAAGTCACCGTCCTAATGAAGCATCGTGTTTGACAATCTTTTACCAAGTAGTCTGGGTATCCTATGCACGAATCGACTCACTTGAGCCCTCTCATCCGCCACAATAATCGGTGCATACTGACAAGCGAGTGAGCTCCAAAGAATACTTCGTACCGTCATGTCACCCTCGCCTAGTTCAACAAACTCGCCTAAGTTTAATCTCCTCGATCTCAGGGAAGAGCCAACTTTAAATGCGGTATGGAATTATCCCAACCAATGGGGCCTGCCCAACCTGCCCTATTATCCTTCCATTGCTTGAACCGCGTATGTGCACAACCCTTTTCAACCGATACGAGGCTAGACTACAAGATCTCCTCCCCAAAGCCACCCCATGATTTAGGTGATCTTCGTAAATTCATCAATAAACTCATGCTGATCCTCATCCACCATCGGACCAAGGAACTCCAGGGTTCATCCTTATAAAATCTCTCAATTTCGCCGGCCGCGCATTCCCATTCTTAGGGACATGCGCTACCTTCTGTTACTGACCAGGTGGTCAAAGCTCGAGCTAGCATCTATATGGCTACCCCGAACTCTATAGTAACTCCAAGCCGGGTACATGATCTTCGTGGGATGGCTGGGCTCGCCGGTGCCCATCCCCATCACATTCTTATAGCCATTTTCACTTTCATTCCTTCTTTCGCTAACTCGGCAAACAGCATGATTCTCGTTGTATGCGTATAACATGATTTAGAAGGATAGAGAGATATTTCATCGCACGACGTAGATCATGAAAGAAGGAACATTTATTAAAACATTTTGTAGCCTCTCCATCATATGTGTGGCGCGCTTCACACCCATGAAAGACTCTACTTAACGCTGCCAGATATCCTAAGACACTTCAAACCTAATGCTCTAATACCAAGTTTGTCACAACCCGAACATAGGCACTAATAGACACGGAGAAAAAGAACCCCGAGAGGCTCCAAGTCAACCCATAACACGAACGTAACATCTAAGATCAATATTTTAAATGCGTAAATCTAACATATAACATACGAAGTCTCGAAAATTCGAAACATCGAGTAACCGAATACATAACACAAGTTTGAAGCTGAATACATACTATGTTTGATAAGACTTACTACCGACGAAGTTGATGGGACAAGACCCTAATTAACTCACTAAAATCTGAATCGAAAATACCGAATATAATCGATAAGAAGGGCTCTCAAAAGATGTTTGTGTCACGACCTATACGGAGTCTTGACGTAACACGGGAGCAAGGAGCCCTGAGACTTCCAAGAGACGACACATGGCATTGAAGGAACATACATCTAACTCAATTAGAAGGCGTAAGAATCAACATAATAATCTGAAGTAATTTCAAATAAATTAAAACAGTTGGGGAATACACCCCGAAGCCGAATACATCCTTTGTCTAAAATCCTCTAAACATGATGAGTTGATAGACAAGACCCCAACCAACTCAATAAACTAAAACTAAAATACATGGAGAAATATGAATAAGTATGGTCTCGAAAGATGAGTACTCATGACTAAGTTGGGTGCTAACTATGGAACTATCTACCGATCTGGCCGAGTCCGAGTGAAATGGTCCGTATCATGAAACGATTTAGCATAGAGTATGTGGTCGTAGACAGGGAATGTACCGAGTATGCAAGGTAAGTAAAATTCTTAAATAGTAAAGTTATTTTTAAACATGCATAATGTAAAACATAAACATAAGAATTCGAGAGTAGGGCTTGCATGACTTCACAAATTATGATCTCATCGTAGCATAACATAACATCATAACCGAATCGATTGACTCAAAGCTGAAATCTGGAGCAGTCATGAGTAAAACCGTACATTGAGTCAAACTTTGTTTAAAGCATATATATATATATATATATATATATATAAATCTCATGAATGATGAACATACAAAATTGAAATCATGAGGAACAATGGGAGACCCATCTTTTAACTGATATACCACGATAGAGCTTGTGTGGTCCCAACTATCACACTCAAGTAGGAAGAGCCGTCCAAAGCCTTTCCAAGGCTAGGGACGATACCATGATATCGATATCAAGCTCGTGGCCCAATCGCAGGAGATAGCTCACACGGGGAGGTCCCTTAAATAATATATATAAGAATAAACTCATGTCAAGCATAGTTCGAGGCATAGAATGATCAACCCTTAGCCTACTCTTGCTAGACACTACTCTAAAAAACATGTATATGCTCTCTATCATTTTTCAACAAAGCTCAACATCGTCTATTGATGAAGCTCAACAATCAAATACATCTCAAATATGAAATTATGCATACGGTAGCTTTAACTCAAATCATACCACAAGTCGAAAGATAATTGGGAGTTTTCGATCCAAAACCACGTGGTAAGCTTATTTCAAAAATCATAGATCATTATTGAACATGTTGGTATTGCCTAATACTTTCACATGCTTGAAAATACTAATTCACATCAAAACACATTTATAAGCCCGGGTATCTCGAAAACATTCTTTTCATCATAATATCTCATCATAATCATACATTCATCACAAATCTCTTCTTTCATGAATGTCTCATCAATGGGATTTTAAATTCATAAAACTTGAAATGTGCTTTTAATTGAAAATAAAAAAACTAGCCCATGATTCATAATCTAATAATAGAAACATATTTAAATCATACCCATGTAGAGGAATTAGGAATTTCATATGCATTGGTTAAAACCCCATGAATTAGATATAGGAATTCACATTTAGATAGGGATTTAGCATGGGTGTGAAAGAATTCACCATTCATAACCCTACATACCTGATTATAGCCGATTCTTACACTTCCGTATTGCCCAAGAGGAATTGAAGAGAATTTGAAGAAGAACAAGCTTGATCACCCCTCTAACCTTTTATCTTTGCATGCAAGAATGAAAAAGGCCCAAGATGAACTTAACCCTCTTAAAAGACATCATTCATAACTTAAAACGACGTAGTTTATGCCTTAGGATCTTAGGAATTACGGAAAAGTCCTTACTAAATTCATGAAAAATAATTTCCAATTAGTCTCACCAGGGACCTAATGACTTGTCACCCTTTAGGTCACGACTCTGTGGCATCATCCGTCGAAGTATACTATCTAGCGCCGTCTCGGGCTCACAACGAAGACTTACGATTCGTCACCGGGTGGAAACGACTCATGGTCACCACCGTCCTCGCGTACACCGCCCTCGTGATTTTAAAAATAACTTCATCGCTGACCACGACTCATCCCATGATTCGTGGTGACCTAATTACGACTCATGGTCCTGCGCCTGTGTGGGATTCCACTCCTCAAATTGCATACCCAACTCGATCCTCACCACAAGTCACATCTTGACTGTGGGCCGCCTCACAGTCATCTCAAGACCCATCCCGATACCGATGTCAGCTTTCAAGTTTTTTCTATTTTAAACTCCCGACTCTAATCTTTCCAGGTATAACAATGTTCTCTTAAAGAACATTCGCCCTCGAATGTTGGAAAACATACAGAAAATAGAGAAATGTAATAAGCATATTCAAATATCATCATTTAGTTGAAAATTGACTGAATGAGTATCTCCATTCAAACTACATAGTTGAACTAATTTCATGAATCACACATATATCCATATAAAAAGAAACTTGGGCATGTAAACCGAACATGAAACTCAATAGAGTTTCTTAGTGCAAAACCGGCACTGCCGGGAACTGAGCGTAGAGAATAAGTGTAGGTATCTAGCCATCATCTCAGTTTCTGGCTTCCCACATAGCTCCTTCAACATGCCGATTCCTCCATAAAACTTCTCTTCACTCAAGCGACCCCTTGTTCCTTAGACTTCAAACTTAATGATCTAATATTGCACTAGAATCCTTCATAACCGTAGACCGCCACACAAACACCGGCCCACCGGGATCTACTAGAGCCGGGATCACCCAAACACTTTTAAGAGCGACACATGAAAAGCAGATGCACGAAAGCTACTCAGAAACCTGTCATAAGCCACTTGCCAACACGTTCTCAACACTGGAGCAAATGACATGTATGTGACCAAGTTTCCCCTTCTTTCGAACCTCATCACTCCATTCATGGGAGACACCGTAAATACCCAATCATCAACTTCAAACTCATGTTCTTTCTTCGCATTGGCATAGGACTTTGGTGACTCGACCTATTTTCAACCTATCCCTTATCAACTGAACCTTATTCATATCCTCATTAACCGAATCTTGTCCTATCATTGCCGCTTCACCAACCTCAAACCAACCAAATGGGGACCTACATTTCCGCCCATAGAGAGCCTCAAACGGCGCCATTTGAATGCCGGAATGATAGTTGTTATTGTATGCAACCTCGATAAGAGGCAAATGATCAACCCAAATACCTCTTAAGTCAATCAAGCTTGCTCTCAACATGTCCTCAAGAGTCTCAATTGTCCGTTCGCTTGACCATCCGTTACGGGTCAAATGTTGTGCTAAGCTTAACTTGGAAATGTCTTTTGAAATGCACTTCCAAAACCGAGAGAAATTAAGTTCGTCCGTTTGATATAATGGACAGTGGCATTCCATGAAATCTGAACTAATTTCTGTAGTGGAATAGTCCTCCATCGACTCCGTGGGTTTTGAATGTTAGAAATGAGTGCTTGGTCAACCTTGCCTACCACAACCCAAATGGAGTCATATTGCCGACAAGTGCGAGGCAAACCCGTGATGAAGTCCATATCGATTTCTTCTACTATACCGAAGGCAGACTCCAGATCGTAACACTTTATCAACGAAACCCGAGAGGCTCCAATTCGACCCATGGCATAAGCATACATCTAACTTCATTCATTATAAGTGGAAGACTAATTGCAAGGCATAGCGAAACGCAAGAATAATCACAGACATATCATAACAAACTAATCACTTTTTAGACATAAACGCTGGAGTACTACACACTGCCCGAAAGCTTACTACATACGATGGCCATGAGACAACACCCCTATTCCTGACAAGTACTAAACATAATATAGAATAAACAGCTTGTCGAATGTTCTCGTAACATGAGTGACTCACCAGTGAAAAAGATTATGGGATGATCTCACATGAGGATGAGCTCCGAGATTCGAAACTTGTTTCATAAGACAATACAACATAGAAAGTATGCGGTTAGTACGTGGAATGTACCGAGTATGCAAGGTAAGTAAAATGGACATTTAAAAATATGGAAACAAAAGCTCATAAAACATCATAAGAGTATAAATATGTTTCATGTATAGGTACCATAACATAACATATCAAAAGGCTAAAGGTTTTCAAAGCATCCGTAATACAATCGTAATCATGATCATAAGAGAAAAGCCAAAATGAACATTTCTTGAGCTAACATACGTAATCATAAATATCATAAATCATGAGGAACAAAGTGGGAGATTCTCTAATCAACATGCACACTACATACAGCACATGAAGTCCACTTGGAAACCTAGTCGAGGTCGCTCGTACTCATGCCAAGGGTAGAACCATGAAGGGAGTAATCATATGAAAAGGGCCATTTGGGCTAGGCACAAACCACAAGGGAGGTCCTAACATACGTATGGTGGCATGTAGTTTATGAGATCCTGCGATTCTTGGCCTCAAACCCTACTGGCGTTGTTCGATACTACCCCAAAAAATATAGCGCTCATAGTATAGCATGCATGAATTCATAGGCTAGCTAAATCATGATAACTATAAACACCCTTGTACATACATGACTAGCCATGATATAAGGCCCATGAATCGCCAAAACATAATTCATAATCTTAGGTTTCATGTGCATACTAGTAGATCATACATATAATCCTGTAAAATCATCAAATCATGATGCGTACTGGAATAAATTCACATTTCAAGTCATAAATCATGTTGGGTTTGTAATATAATCATTTTGAATAGTAGATCATATATCGATTCTTCATAGACTATGTGGCATTAGGCTAAATTTGATAGAAATCGAGATCAATAATTTTATATGTCAAATATTTGTAAAATCAAATCAAAATCCATAAAATATGATGTAAATCATATATTATAAAAGCCCATTAGCAAATCATTAGAAATTATCAAAAAAAATAGAATTGAAATCCCATGAGATTTTTGGTAGGTTTTCATAAATCAATAGAGAATGAGCATGGGTGTTAATGAAATAACTCATTCGTAACCCTACATACCTCGGGTAAGATCGCATTCTAAAGTTCTTTAATGCCAAAGGAGGAATTGGATAGGGACAAGCTGATTATATGCTTGATCTCTCTAGAATTTCTTAGTATGCATATATGGAAATGATATATGCAATAGGACTTAACCTATCTTAAAATGCCCGTAAAAATACATGAAATGACGTAATTTAGGTCCTTGTATCATGGAAAGGTAAAAAATGTCCTTAATGAATTTATCCCAAAATTGCACAAAGTTAACTAATGGGCGTATAAACAAGTCGTTGGAAGCTACCACGACTCACATGGTATGGCTCATCATCCGCACTTCCCGTGCCTTGCTTCGAATCAAACCACTAGCTAGATAGGACGACTCTGTCCTTTCGTCCACGGATTGCTGAGTCGACGTTGCTTGCCCCTTAGAAATTTGTGAACTTCCTCACAACGAGTCTCACCACGACTCAAGAGTTTTCCACTAATGTGTCGTGGTATTCCGTCACGCCCCATAACCGGGGGCGCGATCGCTCCTCGGCTACCTGAATGACTAGAAAGCGGCTATATGACATTTGTAATGTAACACTTAGGGCCGTCTAGACCACCTGTCACAATCAGTCGGAGCATAAACCGACCCATAATGTCTCAACAATATAGGTAAACAATCGAAATGCAAACAAGGCTATGAGTGTTTTCAAACTAAACAACAAAACCTATAAGGCCACAACCGAATACACTGTAAACACTAAGTCCACAAAGCCTCTAAAGAGTAAATCACTAATGGTCGGAACAAGGCTCCGACCTACCCATAATCGTATTCAAAACTCAATCAAAAATAACTAGGCTCCTAGCTCCAGAAGAAAGGATCATACCAACCATTCAAGGATCTCACGAACTTCTACTCAAATGGCCATCCTAACCTCTACCGTACCTGCAGCACGAATGTAGGTCCCCAAGCAAGGGATGTTAGTACGAATGAAATGTACGGTATGTAAGGCCGAAATCAGAACCATAAGATAACAATCCCGTAATAACTAACTTAGCACATAAACTTATAAAGGATAAATATAACTTGGAACTTACAACCTCGTAATTGATATCAACTTACTTAACATAACCGAGCCGAAGATAATCAACAAGGAATAAGGAATGGTAACAACATGGAATGCTAGAAATCAAACCCGATAATAACTCTATAATAAGATGAAAAATGCAACAAGAAATGCACAAGAAAGAAACTATAACTATAATGCCGCCGACTAGCCAAAAGCAAATCCATATATAAAATTCATCCACCCAATGTACCAAATCTGGGTAAATAAAAATAGACTTAGCCGATGTACCACATCGGGGTAAAATAAAAAGATCTCCAAAATATGTGTGTCACATCGGGGTAAATAAAAATATCTCCAATGATGTGCAATACAAGGTAAAATAAAAACATCTCTAAACCGGTGTGCACTACGGGTGTAAAATAAAACATCTCAAATGATGTGCACACGGGGTAAAAAAAGTTTTCAATCATAATCATTAATGGAACTAATAAAGCTTATACCGAGTTAATTCAACACGTATTTAAAATGGACAAATGCTTAATCTCGTGGTTCCGCCTCTTTTCATAACATATAAATACAAGTGAGCACATATACTATGTAAAATTAGAAAATGAGCACACATATCAATGTAAAGCCTGTCAAAAATATACAAACATGTCAACTCAGTGACTCGACGGACCTTCAGGAGGTTTAGCCAACATAAGAATTTTAGAAGACTTATAAGCAATGTCCTATAGATAGTCTTACCAATATAATGTATCGCTTGAGTAGAAGCACATAGACTCTTCTTTCTATACAACCCTTAGACATCAGGGAACTACATATATATATACTGCCCACAGGGTGGTTCCTTTACATGTATCGACAACTATACATTGGAACTTCATTGCCAAACTTATCACATCGATGAGCACATGCAGTTCTCAATT
>JACEIK010003595.1:126702-144297 GCA_018107945.1 Datura stramonium | reverse complement strand
CAGGTCATAGGACAAGTCATCTAGTGACCCGTCAAGAACCCCAGGAGTCGTTAAGTGACCCGTGGGGAAAGGATGAGACTTGTTGGAAATTTTGATTTTTGGGTGACCACAGATACGAGCACGAGTTGTGCACAGAATCACGACTCATCTGTCAACCGTGTTCAAGGATGATATGAAGGGAGAATAAAAATTAACGGTGCACCTAATGGGTCATCACCATGACTCGTCGGGTACACCATGAGTCATGGTGTCCCCCGTGGTGACCCCTAGTAGAATTTTGGTAGTGAAGGTGACAAGAGGTAACCACGAGTCGTGGTCACCTATAACAATCGGTTCAGTTCCTCGTAATGACTAGTGAAGACGACGGCTGTAAGACCACGAGTCATGGTCCAAGGCAACAACTCATCTAGTCCCTCATTGGGACAGGCAGTTCGTTTTTCCCTGCGAGTTTATTAAGGAAATTTCTGTAATTTTTATGTTCCTAACGCCTAAACTACGTCATTTTATGCTCAGAATAGAGTGTTTTAAGAAAGTTTAAGTCATTCTAAGTCTATCCTAATTTATGCATGCAAGCTGAAAGGTTTGAGAGGTGATCAAGGCTAGTTTCTTCAAGTTCTTCTTCAATTCTATTTGGGCAATCAAAGAAGTTGTGAAATCAGATTGTCTAAGTTATGTAAGGCTACGAATGGGTGCAATAGTCCACATCTGTTCCAATTCCCTCTCAATTCATGATGTTCTAATTGATGATTCCATGGGGGTTTTTACCCAAATGCATGAATTCCTAAGTTTCAATCATGGGTATGATCTAAACATGTTTTAAATGATGAATTATGATTAATGGACAGATTTTACAATGTTTTAAATTATATATTAGGTTTTCAAATTTTTTAAACTATGATACCCATCCATGAATGTTCATGAAAGTTGAGATCTATGGGATATGTGTTCAAGTATGATGAGGTGTTTATGAAGGAAGTATGATTTTAAAATACACATGTTTATGTTCATATTTTCGAAGTGAATCAAGTTGATTTCAAGAATGTTAAAGTATTGGGCAAGCCCGTATAATCAAGTATGTTTTATTATTTCATGAATTAGGTTACCATATAGTTTTGGAGTCAAGACTCTCAATTATTTTTAGCTTGTGGTATGGTTTGGGCCAAGGCTCCTCATATTATGATTTTAGATTATCCATGTATGTTGTTATTCACCTTCATCACTAGACGATTGTCAACTTCGTTCACAAATGAGGGAGAGCATATGCATATTTTAGGAGTAGTGTCTAGCACCGAGTAGGCTAGAGTTCAGTCAACCCTATGCCTCAAAACTACGCACCAATGTAGGTATGATCAGATTATTTGGGACCTCCTTTGGAGCTTTTCCCTGTCCCCAAGGGGCCTTGAGCTTGATATCGATATCATGGTAGCGCTCTTAGCCCTGCCGAGGCTTTGGTCGGCTCTGCCCACTTGAGTGTGATAGTTGGGACCACGTAAGCTCTATCATGGTAATGTTGGTTATATGACGAGTCTCCCATTGTTCCTCATGATTTCACTTATGCAGGTAGATTAGTCATGATATTATGTTTTCAGTAGGTTTGACCCAACATACAATTTTCACTTATGATTATCAATTTTCAGCTTTGGGTCATTCGATTCAGTTATGATGTTCAATTATATTCAGATCATGATTTCAGAAAATAGAATGCAAGCCCTACTCTTAGGATCTTATCTTGATTATGTTTATATTATGCATCTATAATAATTTTACTTACTTAGCAGTTTACTTACTTGCATAATCGGTACTTTCCATATACTGACCACATACTCTATGTTGTATCATTTTATGATACAGGCTCCGACATCCAAATGCAGTCCCGCTGCTAATCAGACTTCCAGATTTAGCACTTCTCAGTATCATTTGGTGAGTCCTCATCTTGTGAGTGCCTTTCTTATCAGTTGTATGTCATATTTTTAGTTTCCAGATTTCAGTGAGTTAGTTGGGGTCTTGTCCCATCAACTAGTCAGTATTGGAGGCTTTTTCGGACATAGATGTATTCAGATTTGGACTTATGTCATGTATTAAAATATTATGTTCTGTTTATACTTCTGCTATGTTATTCATGATGATCTTCCACTTATCTATGAATGAGTTAGATGTATGTTCATGTCATGGGTCAACTTGGAGCCTCTTAGGATTTCTTTCCCCATGTCTCAATCCGGGCCTATATTCGGACCATGAAAAACTTGATATCAGAGCATTAGGTTTTGAAGTGTCCTAGGGTGTTCAAAAGCTACATTACGTAGAGTCTTTTTCATTGGTCTGAAGCGCGCCACACTTATGATGAAGAGGCTACGAGATGTTTAAGAAATGTTCCCTTCTTTCATGATCTAAGTCATGCGATGAAATATCTCTCTATCCTTCTAACTCATGCTAAACATGTTTACCAAATCATGCCTCCTCTCAAAGTTAATGGAAGGAGAAAGGGAAATAGAAATGGCCATGAGAATGGCAAAGGAGACAGGCACCAGTAGGCCCCACCAGCCCATGAGGAGCATGTACCCGAGCCGGTGTCCCACGTAGAGTTCATGGAAGCCATTCAGATGTTAGCCCAGGCCCTGACCGCCCAGGTCAATCAGCACGCGGTAGCGCATGTCCCTCCGAACAGGAATGCGCGTCGGCAAGAGTTAAGGACTTTCTGAGGATGAACTCTCCCGAGTTCCTTTAATCGAAGGTGGAAGAGGATCCACATGAGTTCATTGAGGAGGTTCTAAAGATCACCCATATTATGCGGATGATTGGGGATGAGTGCGTCGATTTAGACTCTTACCAGTTGAAGGGGGTCGCGCATATTTGGTTCAAATAGTTGAAGGATAGTAGGGAAGTTGGAGGAGGCCCTATCAGTTGGGATGAGTTTCATGCTGCTTTTTGGATCGGTTCTTCCCTCGGGAGATGAGGGAGATCAAGGCGGATGAGTTTGTGAATCTAAAGCAATGAAAGATGACAGTACAACAGTATGCCTTGGAGTTCACACGCTTGTCTAGATATGCACCTGAGATGGTGTCAGATCAAAGGGCCCAAGTGAGTCGGATCATGCATGGGGAGCGAACTACCTAGTAAAGGATTGCCGGACCGCGATGTTTCATTAGGATATTGATTTTTCTTAGATAGTCTTGTACACCTAGCAGATGGTGGAAGTACAGATGAGTGAGCGGGAGAGGGAGGCCAAGAGGGCCAAGACTGATAGCTTCAGATTCTTCAAGCAATGGCCTAGTGGGCACTGTCAGCAGTCTCATCAGAGATCTTCAGCCCCAGCGCCTTCGATTATGAGCGTGGCATCAAGACCTAGGCGTTATCACAGGGGACGAGCATCAGACTCGAGAGGTCAGAGTAGAAAACCACAGAGATCAGCCCTCCAGAGTGTAGTAGATGTGGACGGGGACACATAGGGAAGTGTTTGGCAGGTATAGGTGCTTGCTTCGGGTGCGGGAATCCCGGACACATGCTTAGGGATTTCCCAGTAGCCAGACAAGGTCATGATAGGGGTTGAGGCCCAGCTTCCAGTTCAGCAGCTCCACCAGCATGTCCAGCTCAGCAGGGGGCATCTACTAGTGTAGGTGGTGGACAACGCCAAAATAAATCTTATGCCCTAGCATCCTGTTAGGAGCAGGAGGTCTCCCCCGACGTAGTCACTGGTATGTTACTAGTATTCCACCTTGATGTATATGCATTGTCAGATCCAAGGGCTACTTTGACTTTTGTGATGCCCTATGTTGCTAGTAGTTTCAGAGTCAGTCTCAAAATCTTATCAGAACCCTTCTCAGTCTCTACTCCAGGTCGTGATTCAGTTATAGCTTGATGGGTATACAGAAATTTCCCTATCACAGAAGAAAATCACCTCAACAGATTTAGTAGAGTTATCCATGATCGATTTTGATGTTATTCTCGGCATGGATTGGTTGTTTGCATGCTATTCCTCAGTGAACTGTAGAACCCATGTAGTAGAATTCAGATTTTTGGGTGAACCAGTCTGAGAGTGGAAGGTAGTTTAATTGTGTCTGTAGGTCATTTCATTTCTACCTTAAGGCTAGAAAGATGATTTCCAAGGGTTGCGTGCACCGTCTAGTTAGGGTTAAGGATGCTACGTCTGAGACCCTGATTATCCAGGCAGTTCCAGTAGTATGTGTAGCTTCAAATAGTCAAAAACTGGTAAGAAATTAAAGAAGAAGTTNGTTAGGGTTAAGGATGCTACGTCTGAGACCCTGATTATCCAGGCAGTTCCAGTAGTATGTGAATATCCAGAAGTGTTCCCAGATGATCTATCGGGAATCCCTCTCGAGAGGAAAATTGATTTTGGTATTGTCCTTCTTCCCAATATACAACCTATATTTATTCCTCCTTATAGAATTGCTCCAGCCGAGCTACAGGAGTTGAAGGAATAGTTAAAAGACCTTTTAGACAAGGGTTTCATCAGACCTACCAAATCCCCATGGGGTTTACCAATTCTCTTTGTTCAGAATAAAGATGGTTCTCTTGGTATATGCATTGATTATCGGCAATTGAACGAGGTCACCATCAAGAATAGGTATCCTCTCCCCAGGATTGACGATTTGTTTGACCAGTTTCAGGGTGCTAAGTGTTTTTCAAAGATAGATCTCAAACTTAGGTACCATCAGCTTGGATTTCGGGAGAGTGACATCCCGAAGATAGCCTTTAAGACTCAGTATAGTCATTACGAGTTTGTAATTATGTCTTTTGGACTAATGACTGCTCCTGCAGCTTTTATGGAATTGATGAACAGGGTGTTCAAGCCATACTTGAATATGTTCATGATTGTGTTCATATATGACATCCTAATATACTCACGAAGCGAGGAGGAGCATGCCGCTCATTTGAGGGTCGTGCTACAGACTCTCAAGGATCACCTGTTGTATGCTAAATTCAGTAAATGCAAGTTTTGGTTGAACTCAATGGCATTTTTGGGTCATATGGTGTCAAGTAAGGGTGTACAAGTGGACTCTCAAAAGATAGAAGCGGTGAAGAATTGTCCTAGACCGGTTAATCCTTTGGATATCAGGAGTTTCTTGGGTTTAGCTGGTTATTATTGTGGATTTGTTGAGGGGTTTACATCTATTGCATCACCATTCACCAAATTGACCCAAAAGAAAGTGAAGTTTCAATGGTTAGAGGCTTGTGAGAAGAGCTTCCAAGAGTTGAAGACTCGACTCACCTCAGCACCGGTGTTAACCCTACCCAAGGGTACTGATGGGTTTGTGGTATATTTTGATGCTTCAAGGATTGGCCTTGGTTGTGTATTGATGCAGAAAGGTAAGGTTATAGCATATGCTTCCAGGCAGTTGAAGGTGCATGAAAAGAACTACCTGACTCATGATCTTGAATTGGCGGCGGTAGTATTTTCCTTGAAGATTTGGAGACACTATCTGAACAGGGTCCATGTAGATGTGTTTATGGACCACAAAATCCTACAATACGTGTTTACTTAGAAGGATCTAAATCTACGTCAAAAGAAGTATTTGGAGCTACTCAAGGATTATGATGTGAGTGTCCTTTACCATCTGGGGAAAGATAATGGGTAGCAGACACTCTTAATAGGCTTTCTATGGAGAGTGTGTCCTATGTAGACAAGGGGAGGAAGGAGCTGGTGAAGAATGTGCATTGTCTTGAACGATTGGGAGTTCAGTTGGTTGACTCGGAAAATGGTGGTGTTATTATTCAGAACGGATTTGAATCATCCTTGGTGACTGATGTAAAATCTAGACAAGATGAGGATCCCATTTTGGTAAAGTTGAAGGAAGCCGTTTAGAATCAGAAGGAAGAGGTCTTCTCCAAAGGGGGAGATGGTGTGCTTCGATATCAAGATCATTTGTGTGTTCCGGATGTTGATGATTTGAGAGATCAGATGTTGCATGATGCTCATGGTTCTAGATATTATATACGTGCAGGTGCTACCATGATGAACCGTGACCTATGGGAAGTCTATTAGTAGGATGGTATGAAGAAGGACATAACATTGTGGCTAAGTGTGCGAATCATCAATAGGGGAAAGTGGAGCACCAAAGACCGGGAGGTGTGCTTCAAGAAATCAGTATTCCTACTTGAAAGTGGGAGGATATTAACATGGACATCATCATAGGGTTGCCTCGCACTCATCGATAGTATGACTCCATATAGGTGGTTGTGGACAGGTTGACCAAAGCACCTCATTTCCTATCAGTCAAAACTACCGATTCAGCGGAAGATTATACTAAGTTGCACATTTGGCTAGTTTGGTTGCATGGACTATCTTCTTCCATCATATCAGATAGAGGTACTAAATTTACCTCACAGTTTTGGAGATCATTTCAAAAGGGACTTGGTACACAGGTCAAGCTCAATACGATATTTCACCCACAAACAGATGGTCAGGCAGACTATTCAAACTCTCGAGGACATGTTGAGAGCGTGTGTGATTGACTTCAATGGTAGTTGGGATGATCATTTGTCTCTTATTGAGTTTGCGTATAACAACAGCTACCATTCCATAATACAAATGGCTCCATTTGAGGCTCTCTATGGGTGGAGATGTAGATCACCTATTGGTTAGTTTGAAGTTAGTGAAGTTGTGGTGATAGGTCTAGATTCAATCCATGAGGCTATGGAGAAGGTTCAGCTTATAAGGGATAGGTTGAGAACAACTTAGAGTAGCCAAAAGTCCTATGTGGATGTGAGGAGGATAGAACTTGACTTTGAAGTCGATGATTGGGTGTTTCTAAAGTTATCTCCCATGAAGAGAGTAATGAGGTTTGGAAAGGAAGGGAAACTTAGCCCCCATTATTTTGTCCCATACTTGATTGTGAAACGGGTTGGCAAAGTAGCATATGAATTGGAGTTTCCCTTAGAATTAGCTTCAATCCATCCAGTTTTCCATCTATCGCTCTTAAAGAAGTGTTTGGGTGATCCAACTCTAGTTGTTTCGGTGGACAGTGTCGGTGTGAAAGACAGCCTTAGTTATGAGGAGTTTCCGGTGGAAATACTGGATCATCGTTCGTAAGCTAAGAAATAAAGAAGCAGCTTCAGTCAAGGTCTTATGGAGGAATCAACATGTTGAGGGAGCTACATGGGAAGCCAAAGCAGATATGATGGCTAAACACCCACTTTTGTTCCCTTCCGACTCAGTTTCAGCTTGAGGTATCAGTTTCCTCCTTAGTACTCTATTCAGTTTCATTTTAAGCTCATGTACCTCAATTTCTTTCATGTAAATGGATTTATGCGTGGTTCGGGAATTCAGTTTAGTCATGTAGTTCAAATTGGAGTTAGTCACTTTGTAAGTTTTCAGCATGTATGTTCAGTATTTGAGTATGATGATTCCATTTCCCTGCTTTTTAGTATGATTTTAAATATTCGAGGATGAATGTTCCCAAAAGGGAGATATTTTTATACCCTGAAAGCCCTAACATCAGACCTGGGAGTTGAAATGAAGAAAACAGAAATTTCTGTACCAAGTCACAGGATGAGTCGTCCAGTGACCCCCCAGGAACCCCACGAGTCGTTAAATGACCCGTAGGGAAAGGCTGGGACTTGTTGAAAGTTTTGGTTTTTAGGTGACTGACGAGTTGTGGTCAGCATCATGACTCGTCATGTCAACCGTTGTCAAGGATGATATGAAGGGAGAAGAAAAATCAACAGTGCACCTAACAGATCATCACCATGACTCGTTGGGTACACCACAAGTTGTGGTGACCCCCAGGAGAATTTTGGCAGTGAAGGTGATGGGAGGTTACCACGACTATAATGATCCATTCAGTTCATCATGGTGACCAGTGAAGATGGAGTCCAGTGAAGACGACGACTGGCGGACCACGAGTCGTGGTCGAAGGCAATGACTCGTCCAGCCCTCGTTGGGACTAGAAGTCTGTTTTTCCCTGCGAGTTTATTAAGGGCTTTTCCATAATTTCTATGTCCTAATGCCTAAACTACATCGTTTTAAGTTTAGAATAGAGTGTTTTACGAAGGGTTAAGTCATTCTAAGCCTATCCTAATTCATGCATGCAAGCTTAGAGGTTTGAGGGGTGATCAAGGCTAGTTTCTTCAAGTTCTTCTTCAATTCTCTTTGGGAAATCAAAGAAGTTGTGAAATTAGATTCTCTTAGGTATGTAAGGCTATATGGGTGTAATAGTCCACACCCATGCCTAATTTTCTCTCAATTCATGATGTTCTAATTGATGATTACATGGGTTCTTTACCCAAATGCATGAATTCCTAAGTTTCAATCATGGATATGATCAAAGCATGTTTTAAATGATGAATTATGATTAATGGGCAGATTTTAAAATGTTTTAAATTATATATTATGATTTCAAGTTTTCTAAACTATGATGCCCATCCATGAATGTTCATGAAAGTTGAGATCTATGAGATATGTGTTCAAGTATGATGAGGTGTTTATGAAGAAAGTATGATTTTGAAATACCCATGTTTATGTTCATATTTTCAAAGTGAATCAAGTTGATTTCAAGCATGTTAAAGTATTGGGCAAGCCCATATGATCAAGTATGTCTTATGATTTGATGAATTAGCTTACCACATAGTTTTGGAGTCAAGACTCCCAATTATTTTCAGTTTGTGGTATGGTTTGAGCCAAGGCTCCTCATATTATGATTTTAGATTATGCTTGTATGTTATTATTCACCTTCTTCACTAGACGGCGGTCAACTTCATTGAAAAATAATGGAGAGCATAAGCATGTTTTTAGGAGTAGTGTCTAGCACCGAGTAGGCTAAGGTTCATTCAACCCTATGCCTCAAAACTACACACCAATGTAGGTATAATCAGATTATTTGGGACCTCCTTTGGAGCTTTTCCATGCCCTAAAGGGGCCTTGAGCTTGATATCGATATCATGGTAGCGCTCATGGCCCTGACAAGGCTTTGGACGGCTCTGCCCGCTTGAGTGCGATAGTCGGGACCAAGTAAGCTCTATCGTGGTAATATCAGTTATATGACGAGTCTCCCATTGTTCCTCATGATTTCAGTTACGCATGTACATTAATCATGATATTATGTTTTCAGCAGGTTTGATCCAATGTTCAGTTTTCACTTATGATTATCAGTTTTCATCTTTGGATCATTCGATTCAGTTATGGTGTTCGGTTATATTCATATCATGATTTTAGAAAATAGCATGCAAGCCCTACTCTGAGAATCTTATCTTGATTATGTTTATATTATGCATGTTTAATGATTTTATTTACATAGTGGTTTTACTTACCTTGCATACTCGGTACATTCAACATACTAACCGCATACTCTATGTTGTATCATTTTATGATACAGGCTCGATATCCAGACTCAGTCCCGTTGCTAGTCAGACGTTCGAAGTTAGCATTTCTCAGTATCCATTGGTGATCCCTCAACTTGCAAGGGCCCTTCTTATTAGTTGTATGTCATATTTTCAATTTCCAGATTTTAGTGAGTTATTTGGGGTCTTGTCCCATCAATTCGTCAATATTAGAGGCTTTTTCGGATATAGATGTATTCAGCTTTAGACTTATGTGATGTATTCAGATTTTATGTTCTGTTTAGACTTTCACTATATTATTCATGATTATCTTCCACTTATCTATGAATGAGTTAGATGTATGTTCATGTCATGGGTCGACTTGGAGCCTCTCAGGTTTTCTTGTCCCGTGTCTCAATCCGGGCCCATGTTCGGATCATGACAAATATATAATATGTAACAACAGTCAAAATAGTGACAAAAAAAGTAATAGGAAAATATAAAGTATTTGACTTATTAATAATTTAGAAGCTCAGGAAATAAATTTTAAGAAAGGTCAAAATTGGGTGTCAACAACTTGCCCCTTTTTTGTCACGCCCCAAGTCTACACCTTCGGCGCGACACGGTACTTAGGGACACAAGTGACCCCAATCTAACCTACGGCATAGCATGCTACGAAAAATTTAAATACTGTATGAAATCTATAAGCAAAAGCTTCATAAGGCATAACTGAACAAAATACCTTTAAGAAAAATAATACATGTAATAACACACTGAATTACTAACTCTATCTGAAAGCTATCTAAGAACTGATGAGTTACTGGGAAAAACCCCCAGCTAACTCTAAGGTCTGAACTGGAATATCAAATAAGAACTGGGAATGAAACTTCGGCACTTGGAAAATGAGAACTCACCACTGAACTCTGTTGATTTTCGTCAGAGAAGGACTACTAGCGATGCTGAGACTGAGAACCTGAGCCCGTATCATAATACGATACAACATAAAGAGTATGCATCAGTACTTTGAATGTACTGAATAAGTGAGATATGAAGTAAATGTAAATATACTGAGAATCTGTAAGCTGAAATGACAAAACATGCAATGACCATAAATGGAATCATAAATACTGGAAACATCTGAAAAGCTAATATTGCTGTAAGAACTTATAATAATCTGAAGGTCATACGCAAATCCTGAAAACTAAAAGACTGGACTAAAGACTACAACTATACTGAACTATGCTGTTTTGTGCTATACTGTGGGAGAGGCTACAATTGATATATAACCACGTGAGCTAGACATGGAGCCCGATGTATACCCCCCATCAGAGAAGGCCCACTATACCTTGCCAGGGTATAGTAGCTGAGCTGGGTGATCAATATCTAACACCTATTCGAGCTAATAACCTGCAGTTGCAACATAGTTCTAGGAACCTGTGTGTGCTGAACCCCAACTCCACTCGGTGCTAAGTCCTACTCCCGCTGAAAGTTCTAATTATGTCTAACTAGGCGAATAGCTCAAAAATGGTGTCCTAAGACTTAAGTCAGAAGTACATGTCTAGAAGTATCCTGAGAGTCTATGGACCTGAAAGTAACTATGTTCCAAGACTCTTTAGAGTTGCTTTATCTAAAAGTGTCATAACAGTCTAATGAACAAATTGCATATTGATAACTAGTACTATTGAGGTTACTGAATTCCTCAGGACTAGAAGTAGTCAAACTGATCAGCTGACATTTCTATATAACACTGAGTGTACTGGGTGTTAACTAAGACTCTGAGACTGGCTAAGTCAAAGGCTAACTTATAATCATGCATCTCTACTAACATTGGTAATTTAAAAGTAATTATTCTGTCAAACAATATCTGTGTTTGAATTCTAAATTATGCAAGTCCCATTAAAATCACATCAAAAGATTAGGGATAAAATACATACTGAATGAAATGAGATACCACGCATGAAGAAAACTGATAATCTAGGAAAAACTCAAGAATTATCACAATAAAGGAATTCATAAACTATCTGAAGGAACACCCTAGTTTCGATATTCTACCGGGCTGGAACTAAGGAGATTACTGTAAAGAATTTGGGACAAAAGGGTGAGAGAAATTTCCTATTTGGAATCCTACATACCTGGAGTAGAAATTTCCAATGAGAAACACCTAGAAATTTGATAAGGATAGTAGCCCTAGCTTTTTCCCTGAGAACCATGTCTGGAACTTCTACATACTGAGTCTTGAGGATTGAGGGTAAAAATGAGAAGGATAGTTGACAAACCCCTTTAAGTCCCCTCTAAACATACTCAAACTGACGTAGTTAAGGCATTAAAATAATAGGGTTTTACAAAGATGCCCCTGAAAACTATTTTAAATATTCCGCCTGACTGGTGGTATGACTCAACCTACGAATCATTACAGGATCCAACAAGTCATACAACAATCCATAATTTCCTTTGAAAATTTCTCTGATTCAACTCACAACTGGGTTGTACAACCCGTATCAACATGCCACAAGTCATACCATGTCTCGTGGTTGCCCAGAAGTTCCCCGACCATTTTTATAAATTTTCCCATGGCTTGTCAGTATGATTCATACCATGGTGGTACGAGTTGTAACATGTAATCATGGTTTCTCACTGCCACGACCTGAACATGGACCCATATCGAGATGCGGGACAAGGAACCCTGAGAGTCTCCAAGTCGACCCATGGCATGAACATAACTTCTAACTCAATCAAATAAAGCAGAAGATCAACATAAAAATCATAGCGGAAGTCTAAACATAACATAAAATTTGAACATACATCACAAGTCTGAAGATGAATACAATCTATGTCTGAAAAGCCTCTGATTCTAATGAGTTGATGGGATAAGACCCCAACTAACTCTCTGATGTGCTGTGAGTTTACAACACTTTCGACGCTAAAAAAACATGAGAAAATAGCATGGACTGAGGTATGTTTATATGGATATAAGATAATTTTTCTTTGGTTAAAAGATAAATAGGTTCGGAGTAAGAATGTGCAAAAGATAGCCTGAAAGTGCAGAAAATAGGCTTAAGTCGCAAGTCTCAGTACGAGCCATAGGTTGATGCTACGAGTCGTACTGCAGATCATGAAAAGTTTCAGTTGGATATGTTATGAAGAGTGCATCCTACGACTCTCAGTACGAGTCATACAATGCTTGTACGGGTCATAGCATTGAGTCATTGAAAGATTAAGAAGATTTGCACAAGATGCTGACTGCTGACATGGATAGACAGTACGAGTCATGGCGTCAAGGTACGAGTCGTACCATCACACTCGTGAAGAACTTCAGAAAAATTGAGAATTCTCAGAGTCAGATCACGGAAGCACAGTACGACTCGTAGGAAGCATGTACTAGTCGTACCAAGGTCCAACAGTTAGTTAAATTTCAGCCAGCCAAGAACATACGGAAGCAGGTACGCCCCGTACAAACCTGCTACGGGTCATAGGATTGATCGTGGCACAGGAGGCACCAGTTATGGACATTCACCCTATTAGCCTAGGAAAAGGATTTTTATGTCTGTATAAATACGTTTTATGTTTTATTTTCATTAGAGAATGTTGGAAGTAGTTAGAGAACTTTAGAAACACAGAGACAACATTGAATTGAGCTAATTTGCTTGTGATCAACCTTTTCTTGATTTCTTCTTAATCTTTCTGAATTGTTCTTGAGTTAGTTCGGATATAATCAAAGAAGTTTTTCTCTTATGTACAATTGTAAGTATTAGTTTATGTATTTAATTATGAATGCAAAACACAACCTTGGAACTATGAGAGGCTAAAACCTCCATAGCTAGGGTTGTGGGAACCATGGTGGATTAACAAGATAGGGTTACATAAAAGTGATTCAAAACCAATGGAAAACGCTTGTATTATATTCTCTTCATGCTTAAATGTTTCTTAACGGTGTACAATGTTAGGACATACCTGAATTCTTTATTTGCTTAAGCCTAGAGAGGTAGAGATTAGGAAAAAAGAATTACAACAAAGCCTTGATCTTGATGATCATTGTATTAACTTGAGATGTGGTCGCGACATAGTTATATTTGAGACATATTAATAACGGTTAGTTTGCAATCACTCATGAGACCTGACCCGGTGATTGAGTATAGTCATACAATTGGGATGAACCAGTCGTTTGGATGAACTTTAGTTATCAGTTCTACAGGTAAGCAATGGTGATAATCACGTATGTATACCCGAAGCAGTTATGAACCCTTGGGGAACACAAACCCTAGTTATCCTTCATTCTTGATTTCAACCAAAATTTTAACAGTTGTTTTAATTATTACTTTCTTTAGAACCCCCAATTTGGAGTAACTAACCAACAAGTTCACTTACCGACTTTAGTCTAGCTCTTCCATATTCCCTGTGGGATTGACCCCAACTTCTAGTTGGGTTCTTTATTGACAATGTCCGCTTCATCCTTCGGTAGGAGGTATGGTTTGAGCGCTATCAAAAAGTGTTGTTGCTGCTGGGGAATACGGCTAAGACTAGATTATTTGCTTGTATTTGACTTTTTGGTAGTTATTTCCTTAATTATGTTTTCTTTTTGTTTTTGATACCCGCAGGTTGTTTTCCGGTGGATGCCAAGCACTTGGAGTAGTGGAAATCCCCTGATTCTGTTGAACCCTGAAATTGAACGAACACTGCGCAGAATGGAAAACTAGGACCAGAGAGATGCCCGCATAGCTGAAGAAGCTAGGCAAGTCAAGCTAGCTCGGCAAGATGCACTTAAAGATTCCATAGAAGAGGTTTTTAATGCTGGTCGACATGGGAGGGGAAACAGAGGTCATAGACTTTCCCCTCAGTTCTTCGATGATGAGGACCTAGACATTGATGAATTTGGGTCAACTGGAGCAATTGTGCCACCACCATTGCCCGCTGGGGCCAAATTTGACATTGTGAGCACCATGATTCAACTGTTAAACATGAAAAGGGTGTTCAGTGGTCATGCAGTGGATGACACCGACCTACACTTGATGAACTTCATTGGAATATGCAAGGCATACAGGTTGCCCAGAGTTAGCTAAGATACCCTTAGGCTTAGACTTTTCCCCTTCTCTCTATCAGGGAAAGACACTTTATGGTTATTGGAGTTTTCCAACGACTCCATAACCAACTGGAGGGAACTCAAGCAGGCCTTCTTAGAGAGATTCTTTCCCCCTCTAGAATGTTGCAGCTAAAGGATGAGATCTACAATTTCTGACAACTCAAAACCGAGGCACTTCATGAAACCTGGCTGAGGTTCAAGAAGAAGTTGACAAAGTGACCGAACCATAAGATCCTAGATGACAGTTTGTTGGAAATTTTTTGTAGGTCTTTAAACAATAGCACAAAAGCTATTGTAGATACTGTGGCAGGAGGAGCATTGATGAGTCACACATGGGAGCAAGTTGCTACTATCCTTGATAGGGTGACCAAGACAAATAGGGCATGGAATACCAAGGAGGCAGATGCAGCAGCCTATACATATGTTGTTGGTTTGACTGCAGACCAATGTAGGAAGGAAGAAGAACGCGACCGGGAGTTGGCTCACATGCGCACATCATTGGATTTTCATACAAAGCACACTATGGGAGTAGGAGCCAAAAAGGTAAATGTAGTGGGGACACAAGGACTGGAGCCAAGGGCAGATCACTCTGATTTCGAGGAAGAGGAAAATTTCCTGGACAACTAAGTGGCGGGTTTCCGAGCCAACGCCAAGTGTCTGGACAATAAAATTGGTGCAAAGGTTCTGGAAACCAAGGTAAGAACCAATACATAGATAACTAAAACTGAAATGGGTACAAAGACAGGAGCCGAGGTCATGAGAGCGATGGAGAATGGAGAAGGAATGTCGGCTACCGCAATGACCGAGCTGGAATATATGTGCCTCCCAATGCACGAGAGGGAGAGGCCGGGAAATCAAAGTTAGAGAGCATGATGGCCGAGATGCTAAAAATGATAAGGTCCACTGATGATCAATTGAAGGAGATCAATGGTGACATATCAAGTATGGGTCAGAGAGTGGAATCTCATCAAGTAGATTGAACAGCAGCTTGGGAAACTTTTAGCATTACTAAACCCTAGACAAAAGGGTACACTACCTAGAAACACCATCCAGAACCCAAAGAATGATGGCCACTGCATGGAGGTGATGACTAGGAGTGGTAAGACCACAATTGACCCCCCTTTTCCGATTGTAGTTGAGCGGAAGAAAGAGAGCATAATTGAGGAGAATGAGAAGAGTGTTGAGATTGAGAATGCTGAGTTGCCAGAGGTCCCGATAGGTGAGAAAAAACCTAACATTTATCAAGGAGCGACTCAATTGTACCGAGCTATCCCGTGACCACTGCCACCATTCCCTCAAAGAATGAAGAAAAAGGAAAAAAAATTGTAAGTTTCAGAAATTCCTGTCAATGCTTAAGCAGTTATCTGTGAACATACCATTGGTTGAGGCATTTGAACAAATGCCGGATATGCTAAGTTTATGAAGGACTTGGTGACAGAGAAGAGGTCCATAAGCTAAGAGCCGATAGACAATGTACATCACTGTAGTGCCAGAGCTACACGGGTCCTGGCTCAAAAGAAGGAAGACCCAGGTGCTTTCACTATGCCTTGCACCATTAGCAATGTTGAGTTCGCAAGGGAACTTTGTGATCTAGGAGCAAGCATCAACCTGATGCCCTTGGCAGTATTCAAGAAATTGGGCTTAGGAGCCCCTACACCGACCCCTATGTGGCAAATGATGGCCGACAGAATTGTGAAGAAGCCAGTGGGGATCCTGTTCGATGTACTTGTTAAGGTAGACAGATTCATATTCCCAGCAGACTTCATGATTTTGGATTGCAAGGTTATGAGGTCCCCATCATTTTGGGGCGACCATTCCTTGCGACTGGGAGGGCCTTAGTAGATGTGGAAGATGGCTAGTTGAAGTATAGATTAAACAAAGAAGAGGTCACTTTCATCATCTGCTGGACAATGTAGCAACCTAAGGAATTCAGTGTAATCTCAGTATCGAAGTATAAGGCTACAGGGAGCATTTCTACAGAGTTAGTTTTGTGAAATTCGCCCGGCGAATCGTTGTCCTGCCGAGTCAAAGTGATTGAAATTTCTCCAAACTAGTGTTAATACACTCCCAGCATTAAAGTGAGTATTTCTCTCTTCTAGACTTCTGAGAAATTATGAGTTTTCGATCGTTCTTCGATAAGTCAAAGAATAGTCAGTATATAGACTTAAAGTATTGTTTCCTCTAGTATAAGTAATGAAGTTAGTTCTATTCTTTCGTGAATATGATTACAGTTGAAAGGAACAACTGAATACTAGCCGAACCTCGCCAGTTAATCGGTAAACCGGCAGTCGAGGTATGTAAAGGCAGTCTCTTTCGGCAAGTTAGCTTCTCTAGTATAGTAAAATAGTGTAAATCTCAGTAAAGTATTTTAGAAATATTATATCACGCTCAGTATGAAATTCATTAAGGCATGTCAGAAATTATTATTATATTCAGTATGTATTACATGTAGTTATTGATATACATACAAAAATATGATATATATTGCGAGTGACTGCCAATAGGGATTACAGTTACACAGATTCTGGTTAGCTGCTAGGAAGTGTATACAAATCGTACTGCAGGACCCCCTCGCTAAGAGGGAGCAGGTTAAATGTGATTCACGTTTGACGCTATAGAAACTCTTTTAGTTCTCAGTTTATTGTGATTGTAGACTTATATGTTGTTGCAAGACCTAGACTTCAGAGCTCGAAAGAGTTAGTAGTTTGAATCAGATGGTTAATCGGTGTGGGCACAGTGAGGCGGTCTAACGACCAGTTGGCACCTGTATTGGCAGGAAAACATCCCTAGAGGCCAGTAACATTATCGCACGTTCTGGAACCAGAAATAGAGACAGAATAAGAATATTCCAAAGTTAGCAATACCAGAGTTCTCCAATGTGTTGAGTTAACGTACATCGTCCTTTCATCCTTATCAGTGATTTCCAGTCTTAGTCGACCCTACAGTTATCATGTAGGACACCCAACAAGCCAGGCCAGTCGTTCCAGTTAGATAAACTCGTGGGTACCCCAAGGAGGGGTCCACATCAGTAGCCAGTGACGGGTTAGTACCCTAGTCAGTTCTCATAAGGTATTCAGATACAGAGTCTCAGGAGAGGACCAGTCCTTACAGAATTGTCCATAAGACTGAGAATTTCCCAGAACATCAATATAGATCCGAGTGGATTCAGATAAGGCCTAAGGAGTCAGTAGTACTCTGCTAGTACAGTGTTTACCAAGTTAAGGAGATCGGTAAGCTCCCTATGA
>JACEIK010003595.1:90802-115869 GCA_018107945.1 Datura stramonium | reverse complement strand
TCAAACACTTGAGAAGGAGTTAAAGGTGCAAGAGTATACTTCTTGCCATTAAGCTCAAGAGAATATCTATTCTTTCTTCCATCATGAAAAGTATGCCTATCAAACTGCAATGGACGACCAAGCAAGATATGACAAGCTCGCATAGGAATCACATCACAAAGAGTGTCATCCCTCATACCTACTAACATCGAATGAAATCATGCATTGGTTGTTGAATTTCAATTCACCACTATCATTCAACCATTGGAGTCTATAGGGCTTAGGGTGTTTCATGCATGCAAGCCCTAACATATCTATCAAGTGTGAACTCACCACATTAGCACAACTACCATTGTCAATAATCATAGAACAAGTTTTTCCCTTTATCCCACATCTAGTATGAAATATATTCCCCCTTTGTTCAGCACTATCGATTCCCAAACTGATAGACATAAGCCTCCTAACAACCCCAATCAAACTATGATTAAAAGGAAGTTCTACACCATCTTCACTCTCACCTTCATCTTCTCACTCTTTTCACTCTCATATTCTACTTCAAGAATCTTCCTAGCTACCCAACAAAACCATCATTAGGAATTTCTACATCATCTTCACTCATACCTCCCTCTTCTTTCTCATCCTCACTTTTCCCTTGCCTTTGTCTTCATGTGGTCTAGAAGATACTTCTTATTTTGACCATGGCTTCTTGGAAGTGGTGTTTGGTTGATTCCTCCATGAACTAGCCTGATGTCTTCTTTTATTTTGCTTTTCTACTTTTATAGCCAAATATACTAATTCATCTAATGTTACATATGGTTGTATCTCTACTACATCAGCTATTTGTCTATTTAAACCATTAAGAAATTTAGCCATAGTAGCCTCTTCATCTTCCATGCAATTATCTTGGATCATAGACATATCCATAGCCTTAAAGTATTCATCAACAATCATGGTTCCTTGCTTCATTGATTGAAGAGGTTGTTGCAGGTCTCTTTGAAAATACAAAGGCACAAACCTTTTCTTCATGTCTCGCTTCATCTTAGGTAGCAATGGGTGGTTCTCCATCTTGTTGTCTATCCCTTGTAAGCTTTTTCCACCAAATAGAAGCATAGTCATAGAATCAACAACAGCGAGCTTAACCTTCTTACCTTCCGAATAGTTATGACAATCAAAAATGGCCTCAACTCTCCGCTCCCAATCAAGGTACAAAGCTGGATCTCTTATGCCTTTGAAAGATGTCATCTTATCTTTATGCTATTTATGTTGTCATCTTCCAATCTAGCTCGTTGTCCCCTTCTATCTCTCCCTATCCTATCTAGATAACCAAATAGTAAATAGGATTTTCTTGATTCACAATGGGGGCATGGGTTACATTTCTCCTATTTGGAGGTCTAGGATTATTTTGAGGTGGTACAACAGGTTGATTTCCCCTCCTTAGTTCAGGTATTGTCTCATTTTGTTCAGCAATGGCATCCTTTATCTCTTGAAATTGTAAGTTCCATCTTTCAAATTGTTGGTGCATAGCTTGTAAAGTAAAATCATTTCTTACTCGAATCTCCGCTTCTTGAGCAGCCCTCCTTTCACCATAACTATCACATGTATTAGACATCTTAAAAAAATAGTGTGTCACTCAAACTTGGCTTTTTTTACCTCAATTGTTCTCACCCACTCCTGCCTTTTTCCTCTCAAATGACCTTTGGAAAGAGACTTTGTGGATTTATATTTAACCCCACCAGTGTCAAGTCCTTAGTAGTAAAATAAGAAGTTTTGGGGCACAAAAAAGTGAAGAACCAACCCTAGGAAGAATAGAATTTAGTTGAAACAAGACTTGAACTAAAAGGAAAGGATTTTAGAACAAGATAAGATCTAGGATCCCCCTCTGCATATGTTCTATCAAAACCTCTCTTTCTTTCCTTTTTTCTTTTGATATAATTAGATGAGGAAAAATTTCTTGAAGAGAAATAAATTTTTTTTCCTCTTTTTTTTAAATGATACTGTTCACTGCCACAATAGTATTTTTGTCAAAGTTACTGTTCACAGCTACAGTAACTTTTTTTTTTCTCTTTGTTCAAGAAACTCCTAAGATTATCAAGAATGGAATCTTGATAAAACCACTCTGATACCACTTGATAATACAAAGGTTGGGAATTCTGAAACTAGAGTATGAACTTAAAATAAATAAGAAAGCAAACCTAGAAAACTAATTGAAAAGACTAAACAAGAACTAAGAGATATGGATTTGACAATATCCAAGTAACGAATTGTCTATGGGTAAACCAAACACCTTTACTTGAGAAACTAATCAAGTTTAGAATAGGATCTTGACCGCTTCGTGAGTAACGTTAGACAATAATTAGTAAGTGTACTAATCGCCTTCTAAGAATACCAAGAAGAAACCAAAGATATCAAGAAAGAATTATCTTACTACCATAAACTATGAACTAGTTAGGTTGAAAGATAAATCCAAAAGTAATCTTCCACAAAGGTTCAAAAGAACTCTCAAATATATTAATATTCAAAATCTGATTTTCATGAATGAACAAAGACCCCTTTATATAGTAGTGAAGAGGGGGTAGGTCAAAAAATATCATAAATGAAAATGATACTTCATAGGACCTAGAAAACTACCTCACACATTATCCTATAAAGTCAACGTAGAACAAAACAACTATTAAATGGAATAGAAGGCAGCCACACACAATGTCCTAGGAGTCAACATAGAATAAAACAACTTTAAATATAATTTTAAAAAACTAATTAAGGATTTGCTGCAGTATTTTCTCCATTTAGGGGCTGATTTAGGCTTCATTTCATCTCCTCTTGGACTTTAATTTGGGCCTTTAAATAGATGTAAGACTTGGAGAAAATATCTTCATTGGGCTTGAGATCCATCACAAGACACTTTTTAATAGCTAATTCCAGTCCATTAAGTTGGTTTCAAATTTCCTTGTTTGAGATCTTGTAATGGGTCCTCTTGGAACTTCCACAGCTTCCTTAGTTGTTGATGAGTTTCCATGGATGTTATCATAGGTCATCTCCTCAGAAATCCAAACATCATCGAAAGCCATAACACGAGTTGGGTCTCCTATACACTTCCGCAACATCGATACATGAAATACTGGGTGGACTGCCGCTAGCTCCGGTGGCAACTCCAACTCATAGGCTACTTTGCCTATCCTGCGGATAACTCTGTAAGGCCCAATATATCTAGGGCTCAGCTTGCCCTTTCGGCCAAATCGCATGACGCCTTTCATAGGTGACACTTTTAGGAAGACCCTATCATCAATATCAACCTCTAACGCTCAATGGCAAACATATGCATAAGACTTCTACCTTCTCTGAGGCATCTGAAGTCGATCTCTAATATGTTTTACCTTGTCAATAGCCTGCTGCACTAAGTCTGGCCCCAATAACTCTATCATACTGAGTTCAAACAAACCCACTGGCGACCTGCACTTTCGCCCATATAAAGCTTCATATGGGGCCATCTGAATACACGTTTTGTAGTCGTTATTATAGGCAAACTCAATCAAGAAAACATGATCATACCAGCTTCCACCAAAATCTAGAACACAGGCACGCAACATATCTTCAAGCATCTGAATGGCATGTTCAGCCTGTCCATCTGTGTGGGGATGAAATGTGATACTGAGGCTTACCTGAGTGCCCAGGCCTTTCTGGAAAGGCTTCCAAGAAGTTTGCTGTGAACTGAGCACCTCTGTCAGAAATAATGGATAAAAGGACGCCATATAGGCGAACTATCTCCCGTATATAAAGCCTAGCATAATCCTCTGCAACATGTAGTCCTAACTGGCAAGAAGTGAGCTGATTTAGTCAATCTATCAACTATTACCCATATAAAATCATGTTTCCTGCTCGTTCGAGGCAATCCTATAATAAAATTCATATTAATCACCTCCCATTTCCAGGCTAGAATTTCTATATCCTATATCAAACCTCCAGGCTTCTGGTGCTCAACCTTCACCTACCGACGATTAAGACGCTGAGTCACAAGACCTGTGATGTCCTTTTTCATGTCGTTCCACCAATATAGCCTCCTCAGGTCATGATACATCTTCGTGGCACCTGGGTGTATTGAATATCGAGAGTAATGATCTTCATTCATAATTAGTTCCCACAGCTCATCCACATTAGGTAAACATAGACGGCCCTGGTATTTAAGAATTCCATTGGGTCCACAATCAAATGGGCTTTTCTTCTACTATGGTATGCTGTCTCTTAGTAAGACTAAATCTGCATCATCATATTGTCGTTGCTTAACGTCCACTACTACGGATGATTCTACTGTGTTTTGGACAATAACACCCCCATCTTCAGCATCTAGTAATTGAATCTGTAAGTTAGCCAACTGCTATAGAGTCTTCGTCATTTTAATCCTGTCAATTAGAACATGACTCAAACTACCCATAGACTTGTGACTTAGCACATCAGCTACACTATTTGCCTTGCCCGGATGATACAAAATACTCACATCATAATCTTTCAGCAATTCTAACCACCTTCTCTAGCGTAAATTCAACTCCTTCTGCTGGAATAGGTATTGAAGGCTCTTATGATCTGTAAAAATATCAACATGTACCCCATATAGGTAGTGGAACTAGATCTTCAACGCGAACACCACTGCTGCCAATTCTAGATCATAGGTAGGGTAATTCTGCTCGTGCTTCTTTAGCTGCCTCGAAGCATAGGCAATGACTTTATTTTGTTGTATCAAAACACAGCCTAAGCCAATCCTGGAGGCATCGCAATAAACCACATAACCCTATGTACCTTCTGGAAGAGTCAAGAAAGGTGTTGAGGTCAACCTATCTTTCAACTCCTGAAAACTGCACTCACACACCTTTGACCACTGAAAATTTGTTGCTTTATGAGTCAGCTTTGTCAATGGACCGGAGATAGTAGAAAAACCTTCGAAAAATATGCCATAGTAACCTGCCAATCCCAAAAAACTATGAACCTATGTAGGATTTAAGGGTTTTGGCCAACTCTTTACTGCCTCTATCTTCTGATTATCCACTCTTATACCTTCAGCTATAATTACATGACCAAGGAAAGCCACAGATGTTAGCCAAAATTCACACCTAGAAAATTTAGCGTACAACTTATGGTCATGGAGAGTCTGTAACGTAGCTCTCAGGTGTGCTTAGCCTTTGATCGTCGATAAATTAGGATGTCACTGATAAAGACAATCACAAATACATCAAGAAAGGGCCTAAACACCCCATTCATCAAATCCATAAAAGATGTTGGGGAATTAGTAAGCCCAAATGAAATCACTAAGAACTCATAATGGCCATATCTGGTTCTGAAGGCAATATTAGGACTATCAACTTCCCTAACTCGCAACAGATGGTACCCGAATCTCAAGTCAATCTTTGAGAAGCATCAGACACCCTGTAGTTGATCAAATAGGTCATCAATCTTGGGAAGTGGGTACTTTTCCTTAATCATAACCTTATTTAGCTACCTGTAGTCAATGCACATTCTTAGAGACCCATCTTTCTTTCGCACAAACAACACCGGTGCACCCCACAACGACAAACTGGGCCGGACAAAACCCTTTTAAAGCAGATCTCTTAACTACTCCTTTAATTCTTTTAGTTCTGGTGGGGCCATACTATATGGAGGGATCGATATAGGCTGAGTACCTTGAAGTAGATCAATAGAAAAATCTATCTCCCTTTTAGGAGGAATTCCATGCAAATCCCCTGGAAAGACCTCGAGGAACTCATTTACAATAGGAATTGACTGGAGAATTATAGGCTCACATTCCAAGTTTCTTACCCGAACCAAGTAAGACATACAACCTTTGGATATCAACTTCTAAGCCTTAAAGTATGAAATAAACTTACCTTTAGGCATAGTAGCATTACCTTGCCATTCCCTGGCTTGCGGGAAAATGGAATCTAACAACCTTGGCTCTGCAATCAACATTAGCATAACAAGCCGCCAACCAATCCATACCCATAATGACATCAAAATAGACCATTTCAAGCTCAACTAGATCAACCTTGGTTGATCTATCACATACCAATACTACATAGTTCTAGTAAACTCATCTAGCTAACACAGATTCGCCAATTGGCGTAGAAACAACAAATGGTATAGAAAATAACTCAGGGACTGTCTCAAATTGACTCGCAACCAACGGAGTAACATAAAAGAGTGTAGAATTAGGATCAAGCAATACATATACTGCACGAGAATAAATAATCAAAATACCTATAACAACATCAGGTAAGGCCTCCTGGTCTTGTTGATCGCCCAAAGCATAAAATCGATTCTGGGTTGCCCTAGAACTAGAATCCTCTCTCCCTCTTCCTCTTCCATGGACTGCTACCAACTGAGGATCAGTTCTGGGAGGTCGAATGGAGGATGATGAAGAACCTTCTGATCGCGCTTGATCTACGTCCACCCTATCTGAACAATCCCTCATAAAGTGCCCTGGCTGCCCACAATAATAGCATACATTCTACCCCTGAGACACTGACCTGAATGAGATTTCCCATACTGAGGACAAGGTGGCAATGGTGGCCGCCTCTACCCTGCCTGCTCCTATCGTCGAGAGCCTGATGGAGCTGGGCTTTGGTCTCTTCTCTGTCCCTAAAAATGAGGTGGGGCACTCCCTACAGGCCTAACTGATTGCCTGGATGACTGAGCTCCTGGGTCACCCTGCGGCCCTCTGTAAGGACCCAGAGTCCTAGCTCTCTTTTGTTGCTCCTGTTGTCTTCGATTATCCCATAGTTGATGAACCAAATCCTCCGCCCTCTGGGTGAAAGCCTGAATCGTGCAATGTCCATATGCTCTTGAGTAGATAAACCCAAACAATCTCGAGCTATATGAAGCCCCAACCCTAATACAAACTGATGAACTCTATCCTTCATCATCAAGCAAATTTAGTAGTAGAATTCTCACTTTTTATACTTGTGTATAATCCCTACCAAGAGGGAGCATATATGTGGCTTATAAATGCTTCAGAAAAGCAACAAGTAACCACAACAACACTGCCAAAAACGCAGCTACAAGGCAGCAACAACTGCACCACAAAGTTGCATTCACTTCCATGGACTTTTGCTTGAGTTTTGATGGTGTTTTCTTGAGGGATTCCTCTTGGTTTCTTAGGCTTTGCTGCTGGAAAAGAGAGAGGATTTTAGAGAGTAAGAAAGCACCTCATATCTTGAAATGTTGTAAATTATTTCATAACACACAACTTAAAATATAAAGGTTGTTGGGCGGTGGCCACCTCACTGTCCGACAGTTCCACCGTAAAACGTCTATAACATTTTACTCCGAACTCCGATTAACAAGAGGTTTGATGTTCTGAAAACTAGACTCAAAAACCTTTAATTTTATAGGTCGTGCAGCTTCTACTGCATTATATATTGGGAGATATGGTCGTTTAAATTTGACCCTTATGAACTTCACATACTCTTTGCTTTTCCATACGTACACATTTCCCTTGTCGTCTATGACTAATATACAACCCATACTTCCCTTAACCTAGCATACAAATATCAAATAATCACCAAAACTTTTCCGGGGTGTAATAGTAAAGTACTCCTAAGCTACTTCTTGTTAAATAAACACAAAGCAACCTACACATGCTAGTTCTACTAGATAGCATTTTCGAGGAAAAAGAAACACGGCAACAAAAACACTCGAACGACTCAAAAACCCAAAAGACAACAGATACAACCCCCCCCTTTTTGAAAAGCATGCTTTGTCCCCAAAGCAAGGAAATACAAAACTGAGAGAGGAAAATACATGTGGCTCTCTAAGCGCTCTTTTCATCTTGTGGAGGCGGGTGTGGAGGCACACTCCTCTCCACTGCAATCGTGGCACCAATGGTGGTCGGCGTCCTCAAGTTGGGGGCGGTGGTTGTCCCCTCAATATTCTTGGCCACCTCAACAGCCTCTCTATCTACCTGGGCTGAATATGGCTCACCCAAAGGGTCCTTGCCACCTACAAGCTATCCGGGTGCAACAACTGAGCTCCCGAGTCCTCTAGCTCTCTCATGTAGCTCGAAATGTGCTTGTCCTGAGTCTACAGGATGGTTGCTGCTTCCCGCTTCTGCTCCTTCTGTTCTCTTTTTTTCCTCTTCCTAGAGGTCTCCTCGTCAACCACCTCCGTGACTCTCTTCTTCCCTTTATCTCCACCAACTTGCTTACTAGCCAAAGTGCTCATATATCAAGCTCTTCCTCCAACTCATCCTCAAATAGCGATATAGTGGAGGCTATGTCACGATACGAATGTAGGCCCGGATCATAACACGGGACAAGGAACCCCCAGAGGCCCCAAGTCGACCCCTGACATAATCATAAATCTAACTTCATATCATTTAAGGCGGAAGAATAAACATGTGATATAGAGGAAAAATAAACGTGGCATAATATAGCATGATAAGTAGAAAGTACTAGATATACATATCAGCTGAGTACAACAAACGGTCTGAAAGCCTCTATCATATAACATGGATTGATGGGACAACATCCCCAACTAACCTGGCAAAAAATTGAAACAAAAGAACATCATCAATGTCTAGACATATGACCCTCGGAACATGAGGACTCACCAAAAGGCTGATAGCTAACTCTGAGATGGACTAATAATGGAGATGAGCCTGAGAGTCGGGTCCTGTATCATGAACTGATACAACATAGAAAGTATGCATCAGTACATGGAATGTACCGAGCATACAAGGTAAGTAAAATGGACATTTTAAAAATATATAAACCCATAAATGATCATAATAGTAGGACAACATGCTTATAACATAAATATCGTGACATAACATAAGGCTCAAGGTTATCAAAACATTTGTACTACAATCATAATCACAATCATAAGAGAAAAGATTTATTTAACATGACTTGACCCAATATACATAATCATAAATATGCATAAATCGTAAGGAACAATGGGGGATTCTTTTAACCGACATACCCCATATGAGCACACATGGAGCCCGACTTGTAACCCTAGTCGGGAGGGCGTTCGTACCTTGCCAAGGATAAAACCATGAAAAGCGTGATATCACCATGAAAAAGGGCCATTTGGGCCAGGGACAGTTACAAGGGAGGTCCCAACATGTCCTACAGTGGCACGTAGTTATGAGATCCGGGGCTGAACCTATGCCCCGAACCTACTCAGTATTAAATACTACTCCCTAAACATATATAGTGCTCATAGTATAATATGTATAAGATTCATGGGATAGTTAAATCATGATAATCATAAACATGCTTGTAAATTCGTGAACCAGCCATGAACCAAGGCACGTGAGTCGCCCAAACCATAATTCATAAATCATGGGATTCATGCATACTTGTAGATCATACATATACCCTATAAATCAAAAAATCATAATGGGTATCTAAATAAATCCATATTTCAAATCATAAATCATGATGGTTTTGTAAATATCATAACTCGATTCATCATAGATCATACATAATTAGGCTATATTTAATCCAAATCGAAATCAATAATTTTATAACAAAAATAGTTGTAGAATCTGATCATAATTTGAAATATATAGTATAAATCATAAAAGAAAATAACCCATTAATAGATCATTAGAATTTCACATGATTTGGGTAAAAACCCCATAAGATTTTTTATCAAGTTTCATGAAAGGAAAAGATTGATCATGGGTGTGAATGAAAACACCTATTCATAACTCTACATACCTGGGTAAGATCAAATTTCAACACTCTTTGAAAGCCCAAGGGAAAATTGATGAAGAAGAGCTTGAGAATTAGCTAGATCACTCTTAAATCTTCCTTACTTTGCATGCATGAGGATGAATAGATTAGGAGGGCTTAAGCTATCTTAACATACTTAGAAAATAACATAAAATGATGTAATTTAGGGCCTTAGAGCGTAGGATTGACGAAAATACCCTTAATGAAATACCCTAAAAAATCTGCATTGGACGCTCCAATGAACGTATCAACGAGTCGTTGGAGGATACCACGACTCGTGGTATGATCCGTCACCTGCACTTCCAATACCCTAATCTCGGATTCAACCCGCAACTCTACAAGACGAGTCGTCCTTTTATCTAACGGGTCGTTGGTTTGATTGTTGTTTGCCTACTGAAGATCCTGAACTTCTCCTCATAACGAGCCTCACCACGACTCCTTACTTCATTCAACGACTCGTGGTTTCCTTTCGTTAGGTCCATTGGAAATTTACGTATTCCCCTACAATGACTCGTGACCACGGATCGTTACACCTCACAACGAGTCGTGGGATGACCCATTACATCCCCAAATGTTAATGTTCAGTACCCACCAAAATTACAAATAAAGACTCGTTGTTCCAACAACGAGTCGTTACATCACCTGTTATTTCAACTGTCACCAGGCCTTCACTTCCCACGACTGGATCCAACGGATCATTGGTTGGACCAACGATCCATTGGGTCGTCTGTCCTGCAACATTTTTTTCCAGTTTTCAGTAAACTTCCACTTTTGATCCCGGGTCTAATCTTAGGCACTTTCAGGGGTATTACAATATCTACCCCTTGGGAACATTCGTCCTTGAATGTTGGAAACAAGAAAAAAATAGACACATGCAATCATTACACCCAAATACTGATCATTTAAATCGAAAACTAACGAAATGACTTCTCCGATTCAAACCACATAGCTGAACTGATTTCATGATTCACATACACATCCATATACATAAAAGAAACTTGAACAGATGAACTAAACATGAAAACTAAATAGAGTTTTAGGAAAAAATTGATACCTCAAGTTGGAACTGAGCCGGTAGAGAATAAATGTGGGTATCTAGCCATCATATCCGCTTTGGCTTCCCACGTAGCTCTTTCAACATGCTGATTTCTCCACAACACTTTAACTAAAGCTACTTCCTTGCTCCTTAGCCTCCGAATCTGACGATCCAATATTTCCACCGGAACCTCCTCATAGATAAGGCTGTCTTTTATACCGACACTGTCCACTGGGACAACTAGAGCTGGATCACCCAAACACTTCTTCAAAAGCGATACATGAAACACAGGATGCATAGAAGATAACTCTGAGGGCAACTCCAATTCATACGCCACCTTGCCAACTCTTCTCACAATCCAGTAGGGGCTAACATAGCGGGGACTAAGTTTCTATTTCTTTTCGAACCGCATTACTCCCTTCATGGGAGACTCTCTCAAAAATACCCAGTCATCAACTTCAAATTCTAATTCTCATCTTCTCACGTACGCATAAGATTTTTGGCGACTCTGGGTAGTTTTCAACCTATCTCTTATCAACTAAACCTCTCCATTGCCTCATGAACCAAATCTGGCCCTATCATAGCTGCCTCACCAACCTTAAACCATCCAATGGGCGATCTACATCTCCGCCCATAAAGAGCCTCGAACGGTGCCATCTGAATGCTGGAGTAATAGCTGTTATTATAAGAAAACTCGATCAGGGGAAAGTGATCATCCCAACTACCTTTCAAGTCCATCACATATGCTCTCAACATGTATTCGCGAGTCTAATTGTCCTCTTTGCTTGACCATCCGGTTGCAGGTGAATGTTGTGCGGAATTTAACCTGAGTACCATGCCCTTTTTAAATGACCTCCAAAACTAAGAGGTAAATTGAGTACCTCTGTCTGAAATGATGGATAAGGGCACTCCATGCAATTGAACTAACTCCCAAATATATAGTTTGGTATAATCCTCCATCAAATCCATGGTTTTGACTGGTAGAAAGTGAGCGACCTTAGTCAACCTGTCTACCACCACCCAAAATGGAGTCATATTATCAGCGAGTACGAGGTAATCCTGTTATAAAATCCATGTTAATCTCTTCCCACATCCAAGTGGGAATGCTAATATCCTGAAGTACGCCTCCCGGCCTTTGATGCTCAACCTTTATTTATTGACAGTTCGGGCACTTGGCTACGAATTCTGCAATATCCATCTTCATGCCATTCCACCAATAGATTTTCGGTAAGTCACGGTACATCTTGGTGGCACCTGGATGGATAGAATACCTAGATCCATGAGCCTCATGCAACATCCGACTTCTCAAATCACTAGAACACATAGGTTAACTTGGTACCGAAGCACACCATCTCCGCCTTAGGAGAAGACCTCCACCTTCTGACTTCGAATGGCTTCCTTCAACTTTACCAAAATCGGGTCCTCATCTTGTCTAGCTTTCACATCAATCACCAAGGACGATTATGATCTGTTCTGGACAACAACACGCCATCAGTCGAGTCGACCAACCTAACTCCCAACCTTGCAAGTCGATGTACTTATTTCACCAACTCCTTCTTCCCCTCATCCACATGGGACACACTCTCCATAGAGAGTCTACTAAGTGCGTTCGCCAACACATTAGCCTTACCCGGATGGTAAAGGACACTCATATCGTAGTCCTTGAGTAGCTCCAACCACCTTGTTTGCCGTAGAATAAAATCTTTCTACGTGAACACATACTGTAAGCTCTTGTGGTCCGTAAATACATCCACATGGACCCCATACAAGTAATGTCGCCATATCTTCAATGCGAACACCACCGCGGCCAATTCAAGATCATGGGTCGAGTAATTATTCTCATGGACTTTCAATTGTCTAGAGGCATATGCTATCACTTTACCACGCTGCATCATACACACTTGAGTCCGATTCTTTAAGTATCATAATACACCACGAAACCATCAGTACCCTTGGGTAGGGTCAACACCGGTGTTGTAATAAGTCGAGTCTTCAACTCTTGGAAGCTCTTCTCACAAGTCTTCGACCACTGAAACTTCACCTTCTTCTGGGACAATTTGGTCAAAGGTGCCGCAATAGATGAGAAACCTTCAAAAAACCTCCGATAATAGCCAGCTAAATCCAAGAAACTCCGAATATCCAAAGGATTCACCGGTCTAGGAAAATTCTTTACCGCTTCTATTTTCTGAGAATCCACCTTTATACCCTCACTTGTCACCACATGGCCCTGAAATGCTATGGAGTTCAGCAAAAAACTCGCACTTGATGAATTTGGCATATAATTGACGATCCTTGAGAGTCTGAAGCACTACTCTCAAATGAGCGGCATGCTCCTCCACGCTCCGAGAGTATATAAGGATGTCATCAATGAAGGTGATCACGAACATGTCCAGGTATGGCTTGAACACCCTGTTCATTAGGTCCATAAAAGCTGCAGAAGCATTCGTTAGTCCAAAAGACATAACTAGAAACTCATAATGACCATACAACATCCTGAAGGCTGTCTTTGAGATATCGCACTCCCGAACCCTGAGCTGATGATACCCGGATCTGAGATCTATCTTTGAGAAACACTTGGCACCCTGAAGCTGGTCAAATAAATCATCAATCCTGGGTAGAGGATACCTGTTATTAAAGGTGACTTTGTTCAATTATCTATAGTCAATGCACAACCGAAGGGAACCATCCTTCTTTCAGACAAATAGGACTGGTGCACCCCATGGAGACTTGCTCGGTCTAATGAAACCCTTCTCTAACAGGTCCTTCAACTGATCCTTCAACTCCTTTAGCTCGGTTGGAGCCATCTTGTAAGGAGGGATAGATATAGGTTGCGTGCCGGGCAGAAGGTCAATACCAAAATCAATTTCCCTATCGAGAGGAACACCTAGCAAGTCATCAGGAAACACTTCTAGATACTCACGCACAACCGAAACTGATTAGATAGTCGGGGTCTCGGACTCAACATCCTTAACCCTAACTAGATGATACATACAACCCTTGGAGATCATCTTTTTGGCCTTAAGATAGAAAACAAAATGACCTACAAGCACGGCCGAACTACCCTTCCACTCCAAGACTTACTCACCCGAAAAATGGAATTCCACAGCACGGGTTCTACAATTAACAAAAGCATAACACGCATACAACCAATCCATGCCAAGAATAAAATAAAAGTTAATTATGGCTAACTCTACAAGATCTGTGGAGGTGACTTTGTGCAATATAGTGACCGGGCATCCTCTATACACCCGCTTAGCTACAACTGAATCACCAACAGGAGTAAAAACTGAAAATGGTTCTAAAAGAGTCTCGGGACTAACTCCAAAACTACTAGCAATATAGGTGTCACAAAAGACAAGGTAGACCCTTGTCACGACCCGGACGTAGACCCGGATTGCAACACGGGAAAGGAACCCCGAGAGAGCCCCAAGTCGACCCATGGAATAAACATACATCTACTTCAATCAATAAAGGCGGAAGTTTAAACATAAGACGTAGAGGAAATGTAAATTGATCATAGCATATCGTAACATTCGGAAGTACTAGACATATACAAGCTTTATTTTACATACTGTCTGAAAGCCTGTACTACATATGATGGGTTGATGGGACAACACCCCAACTAACCCGAACAAATGCTGAAACATAAAATAGCATATCGTCTGTCAAATGGCCCTCCAAACATGAGGACTCACCAATAAACTTAAGGCAAACTCTGAGATGATCTAGATATGAGGATAAGCTTGAGTGTCGGATCCTGTATCATGAAACGATACAACATAGAAAGTATGCGTTCAGTAGGTGAAATGTGTCGAGTATGCAAGGTAAGTAAAACGGACATCTAAAATATGAAAATGCTCATAAAATAGCAAAAGAGTAGGACATCATGCTCATATCATAAATATCATAACATAACATATCATAGGGCTCAAGGTTTTCAAAGTATTCATAATACAATTGATATCATAATCATGAGAGAAAAGACGTATTGAACATAACTTGAGCCAATATACATAATCATAGACATGCATATATCATGAGGAACAGTAGGAGATTCTTTTAACCGACATACCCCATATGAACACACATGAAGCCCGACTTGTAACCCTAGTTGGGAGGGTGTCCGTGCCTTGCCAAGGGTAGGACCATGAAAGTGTGATATCACCATGAAAAGGGCCAATTGGGCCGGGGACAGTCACAAGGAGGTCCCAACATACCTACGGTGGCACATAGTTTATGAGATCTGGGGTAGAACCTAGGCCCCGAACCTACTCGGTGTTCGATACTACTCTCAAAACATATATAGTGCTCATGGTATAAGATGCATGAGTTCATGGGCTAGTTAAATCATGATAATCATAAACATAATCATACATACGTGAACTGTCCATGACATAAGGTCCGTGAGTCGGCCAAAAGATATTTTCATGAATCATAGGTTTCATGCATACTTGAAGATCATACATATAGCTTGAAAACCATCCATTCATGATGGGTAATTGAATAAATATATATATAAATCATAATTCATGCAGGGCTTGTAAATATCACTAATTGAAGCGAAGATCATAAATTGATTCGTCATAGTTCATGCTTAAATAAGATTATTTTAGAAGAAATCGACATCAGTAGTTTTATAAGCAAAATTAAATGTAAAATCTGATCCAAATCCATAAAATATGATGTAGATCATAAATCATAAAGCCCATTAGCAAATCATTCGAATTTCACAAAAATTGAATTAAAATCTCGTGTGGTTTTTGAATAGATTTTCATAAGTCAATAGAGGATGGGCATGGGTGTGAATGAACACCCATTCATAAACCTACCTGAAAAGGCTTGATTCTACCACTTCTCTGATTACCCAAGAAGGATTTGAATGAGACCTTCAAAACTTGCTCTAGATCACCTTCTCAACCGCTCAAGTTTGCATGCATGGAAGGAAATAACTTAGAATAGGTTTTCCCCCTCCTAATGCCCACTAAAATGAGTCTTAAACGACGTAGTACAGGCTTTAGGAACTTAGAATTTATGAAAAGGCCCTTACTAATTTGCATAAAATTAACTGTCAGGTGGTCATAACGGACGACGTGATGACTCATGTCTAGAGTGCATGACCCGTTAAGTCGATCGTCAAGTACACTATGTCATCTTTCCTCCTAGGCTCGTAACGGGTCACTTCACGAATCGTCAGGGGTGACCACGACTCGTGGTCACCAATCGTTAAGTACACTACCTCATTCCAAACTTTGGAGTGCAAGCCTGCCAACAACTCACCCCACGAATCGTTAAGGCTGACAATAATTCGTGGGGACTCCGTCAGGTACACTGCCAGCTTTCCTTTTCCCAACTATGTTTCTTTCCCCAGAAGTCACCTGACGACTCGTGGGATGTCCCCATCAGTCGTGAGATGACTCGTCCTAAGGATGCAATGTAATTCCCACTTTTTCCCCGTTTCAACTCCCGAGACCGATCTTTGAGCTCCCAGGATATAACAATATCTCCCCCTTGGGAATATTTGTCCTCGAATGTAGGAAACAAGCAGAAAATAGAAACATGCAATTATCATATTCAAATACTAATCATTTAAACCTAAAATTAAGGAATAACTACCTCCGATTCATATCACATAGCTGAACCGATCTCATGCTTCACATATATATCTATACACGTAAAAGAAACTTGAACACATGAACCGAACATGAAAACTAAATAGAGTCATAGTGCAAAACAAATACCTCAAGTCAGAATTGAGTCGGTAGAGAATAAGTGTAGGTATTTAGCCATCATATCTGCTTCAGCTTCCCACATAGCTCCTTCAACATGTAATTCCTCTATAACACCTTTACTGAAGCTACTTCCTTTTTCCTCAGCCTCTAAACCTGATGATCCAATATTTCAACTGGAACCTCACCATAGCTAAGGCTATCCTTTACTCCAACGTTGTCCACCGGAACTACTAGAGCTGGATATCCCAAATATTTCTTCAAAAGCGATACATGAAACACAGGATGCACGAAAGATAACTCTGAGGGTAAATCCAACTCATACACTTCCTTACCAACTCTTTTCATAATCCGGTATGGACCAACATAATAGGGACTGATTTTTCCTTTCTTCCCAAACTGCATGACTCCCTTTATGGTTGATACCTTCAGAAATACCCAATCATCCACCTTGAACTCCAACTCTCTCCTCCTCACATCAGCACATGACTTTTGACGACTCTGAGCAGTTTTCAGCCTGTCCCTTAGCAACTAAACCTTCACCATAGCCTCATGAACCAAATCAGTCCCTATCATAGCTGCCTCACCAACCTCAAACCATCCGATGGGCGATCTACATATCCGCCCATATAGAGCCTCGAACGGTGCCATTTGAATGCTAGAGTGATAGTTGTTATTTAAGCGAACTCGATCAGGGGCAAGTGATCATCCCAACTACCTTTGAAGTCAATCACACATGCTCTCAATATATCCTTGAGAGTCTAGATTGTTCGTTCCACTTGGCCATCCATTTGCGGATGAAAGGCTGTGCTGAGCTTAACCTAAGTCCCAAGCCCCTTCTGAAAAAATTTCCAAATTTGAGAGGTAAACTGAGTACCTTGGTCCGAAAAAATGGACAAGGGCACTCCATGTAGCCTAACCAACTCTCAGATATAAAGCTTTGCATAATCATTCGCCAAATCTGTGGTTTTCACCGACAGGAAATGTGCAGCTTGGTCAACCTGTCTACTACTACCCAAATAGAATCATAGTGTCGATGAGTACGAGGTAGGCTTGTAATGAAATCCAATTAATCTCTTCCCACTTCCAAGTAGGAATGCTGATATCCTGAAGTACTCCCCCAGCCTTTGATGCTCAACCTTTACTTGCTGACAGTTCAGGCACTTAGTTATGCATTTTGCAATATCCCTCTTTATTCCATCCCACCAATAGATCTCTCGTAAATAACGATACATCTTGGTGGCACTTGGATGGATAGAATACCTAGATCCACGAGCCTCATGCAATATCCGTCTCCTCAAATCATTGACATCTGGGACACATAGGCGACCTTGGTACTGGAGCACACCATCTCCCCCTTGGGAGAAGACCTCCACCTTCTGACTTCGAACGACTTCTTTCAACTTTACCAATATCGGATCCTCATTTCTAGCTTTCACATCAGCCACCAAGGATGATTCTGATCCTTTATGGACAACAACACCGCCAATGGTCAAGTCGACCAACCTAACTCCCAACCTTGCTAGTTGGTGGACATCATTCACCAGCTCTTTCTTTCCCTCATCCCCTTAGGACACACTCTCCATAAAGAGCCTACTAAGTGTGTCAGCTACCACATTAGCCTTACTCAGATGGTAAAGGACACTCATATCATAGTCCTTGAGTAGCTCCAACACCTCCTTTGCCGAAGATTGAGATCGTTCTGCATGAACACATATTGTAAGCTCTTGTAGTCCGTAAACACATCCACGTGGACCCCATATAAGTAATGTCTCCATATCTTCAATTTGAATACCACCGCTTCAAACTCTATATCATGGGTTGGGTAATCTTCTCGTAGATCTTTAACAGTCTCAAGGCATAGGCTATCACCTACCCTCTTTACATCAATACACACCTGAGTCTAATTCTCGAAGCATCACAATACACCACAAAACCATCTGTACCCTCGGGTAGGGTCAACACCGGTGCGGTAGTAAGTCGAGCCTTCAACTCTTGGACGCTCTTCTCACAAGCCTCCGAACATTGCAACTTCACCTTTTTCTGAGTCAACTTGGTCAAAGGTGCTGCAATTGATGAAAAGCCCTAAACAAATCTCCGGTAGTAGCCTGCTAGGACCAAGAAACTCTGAATATCCAAAGGATTCACCGGTTTAGGCCAATTCTTCACTACATTGATTTTCTGAGAATCTACCATTATGCCCTCACTCGATACCACATGGCCCAAAAATGCTACGGAGTCTAGAAAAAACTCACACTTGCTAAACTTGGCATACAATTGGTGATCCTTGAGAGTCTGAAGTACTATTCTCAAGTGAGCGGCATGATCCTCCTTGCTCTAAGAGTATATAAGGATGTCATCAATGAACACAATCACAAACATGTCTAGATATGGCTTGAACACCCTGTTCATCAGGTCCATAAAAGCTGAAGGAGTATTTGTTAGTCCAAAATACATGACTACAAACTCATAATGTCCATACTATTTCCTGAAGGCTGTCTTCGGGATATCGCCCTCCCAAACCCTGAGCTGATGATACCCGGACCTGAGATCTATCTTTGAGAAACACTTGGCACCCTGAAGCTGATCAAACAGATCATCGATCCTGGATAAAGGATACCTATTCTTAACGGTGACCTTATTCAGTTGTCGATAGTCGATGCACATCTGAAGCGAACCATCCTTCTTCCGGACAAATAACACTGGTGCACCCCACGGAGACTTGCTCTGTCTGATAAAGCCCTTATCTAATGGGTCCTTCAACTCTTTTAGCTCAGTTGGAGCCGTCCTATAAGGAGGGATAGATATAGGCTACGTATTGGGTAGGAGTTCAATACCAAAATCAACCTCTCGCTCGGGAGGAACACCTGGTAAATCATCGGTAAATACCCCTGGATACTCATGCACCACCGGAACTGACTGGATAGTCGGGGTCTCGGACTCAACATCCTTAACCTTAACCAGATAGTACAGGCAACGGTTAGAAATCATCTTTCGGGCCTTAAGATATGAAATAAATCGACCTGCTGGTACAACTAAACTACCATTCCACTACAAAATTGATTCGCCCGGAAAACGAAATTCCACTGCACGGGTTCTACAATTTACAGAATCATAACACGCATACAACCAATCCATGCCAAGAATAATATCAAAATTAGTCATTGCTAACTCTACCAGGTCTGCGGAGGTGACTTTATGCAATATAGCGATCAGGCATCCTCTATATACCCTCCTTGCTACAAGCGAATCACCGAATGGAGTAGAAACAAAAAATGGTTCTGACAGAGTCTCAGGACTAACTCCAAAGCTACTAGAAATTTAAGGAGTCACAAAAGACAAGGTAGCTCCCGGATCTAGCAAAGCATAAACATCAATATGAAAAACACGCAAAATAACGGTGACCACATCCGGGGTGACCTCCTTCTCCTGATGAGGTGCTAAAGCGTAAACACTATTTTGACGCTGACTGCCGGCTGAACTGGTTGAGGCACCCTGCTAAGGGGGACGTGTTGTTGGAGAGGCAAAACTGGTTGCTGGCATATGGGCTCCACCGACCCCTAATCCTGCTAAAGGGCAATCCCTAAGTCTGTGTCCGGGTTTTCCACACCCGAAACAAGCATCCGAGCCGACTAGGGACTTCTCGGGATGATTCTTACCGCACTTTGCATAAGTTGGGAAAGTGCACTCTATCTACATGCTACCCTGGCATCTCGAATTCGGAGCACAACTAGATGGCGTACTGGCCAAAGATGGTGCTGGAGAAATAGACCTATGCTGAGACTGCTGACATTGTCCAACGCCTAGCCTAGCCTGAGAGGTCCCGTAACTGTCGGTCCTGGCCCTCTTGGCCTCTCTCTTCCTCCGTGTACAGACTCCATCTACTAAGCATGTAGCAAAATATGGAGAAAGTCTATATCTCGATGTAACATGGCAATCCTACAGTCCTTATCCAGATAGTTCGCCACTCCATGTACAAAACGGCTCACCCGAGCCCTCCGGTCCACCAACAACGTTGGCACATACTTGGATAAATGGGTGAACTCCAATGCGTACTCCTAAATGCAGTCTCTACGTGGAATGTACCGAGTATGCAAGGTAAGTAAAACGGACATCTAAAATATGCAAAAGCTCATAAAACAGCATAAGAGTAGGACATCATGCTCATATCATAAATATCTAACACAACATATCATAGGGCTCAAGGCTTTCAAAGCATTCGTAATACAATAGAAATCATAATCATGAGATGAAATCTGTATTGAACATAACTTGAACCAATATACATAATCATAGACATGCATAAATCATGAGGAACAGTAGGAGATTCTCTTAACCGACATACCCCATATGAGCACACATGAAGCCCGACTTGTAACCCTAGTCGGGAGGGTGTTCGTACCTTGCCATGGGTAGGACCATGAAAGTGTGATATCACCATGAAAAGGGCCAATTGGCCGGGGACAGTCACAAGAAGGTCCCAACATACCTACGGTGGCACGTAGTTTATGTGATCCGGGGCAGAACCTAGGCCCTGAACCTACTCGGTGTTTGATACTACTCCCAAAACATATATAGTGCTCATAGTATAACATGCATGAGTTCATGGGCTAGTTAAATCATGAAATCATAAACATAATCATACATACGTGAACTAGCCATGATATAAGGCCCCCGAGTCTGCCAAAAGAAAATTTCATGATTCATAGGTTTATGCATACTTGAAGATCATACATATAGCTTGAAAACCATCCAATCATGATGGGTAATTGAATAAATCCATATTTAAATCGTAATTGATGTTGGGCCTGTAAATATCACCAATTGAAGCGGAGATCACAAATTGATTCGTCATAGTTCATGCTTAAATAAGCTTATTTTAGTAGATATCGACATCAATAAATTTATAAGTAAAATTAAATGTAAAATCTGATCCAAATCCATAAAAAATGATGTAGATCATAAATCATAGAGCCCATTAGCAAATCATTCAAATTTCACAAAAATTGAATTAAAATCCCATGTGGTTTTGAATAGATTTTCATAAGTCAATAGAAGATAGGCATGGGTGTGAATGGAACACCCATTCGTAACCCTACATACCTGAAAAGGCTTGATTCTACCACTTCTCTGATTGCCCAAGAAGAATTTAAATGAGAACCTTGAAAACCTCAACCTCTCAGGTTTGCATGCATGGAAGGAAATACTTAGAATAGGTTTTCCCCCTCCTAAAGCCCACTAAGACAAGTCTTAAACGACATAGTATAGGCTTTAGGAACTTAGAATTAATGAAAAGGAACTTACTAATTCCCAGAAAATTAACTGTCAGGTGGTCCTAACGGACGACCTGACGACTCGTTGCTAGAGTGCATGACCCTTTAAGTCAATCGTCAAGTACACTGTATCACCATTTCTCCTGGGATCATAACGGGTCACTTCACAACTCGTCAGGGGTGACCACAACTCGTTGTCATCAGTCGTTAAGTACACTACCTCATTCCGAACTTTCGACTCCAAGCCTGCCAATGACTCGTCCCACGAATTGTTAAGGTTGACAATGACTCGTGGGGACTCCCGTCAGGTAGACTGCCATATTTCCTTTTCCCAACTATGTTTCTTTCCCCACGAGTCACCTGACGACTTGTAGGCTGTCCCCACGAGTCGTGAGATGACTTGTCCTGATGCTGCAATGAAATTCCCACTTTTTCCCCGTTTCAACTCCCGGGTCCGATCTTTAAGCTCCCAGGGTATAACACCCCTGGATCTAACAAAGCATAAACATCAAGATGAAACGCCTGTAACATACTAGTAACCACATCCCCTGACGTCTCCTTCTCCTGACGGGTCACAAGGGCATAGAACTTGTTTTGGCGCTGACCGCCGATTAAACTAGTCGAGGCACCTTGCTAAGGGGGACGTGCTGCTGGAGTAGCTGAGCTAGCTTCTGGCATACAGGCTCCGCCGCCCCCTGAGTCGGTTTTCGGGTTTTCCACACCCGAAGAAATAATCTATGCCAACTAGGCAGCTTCCTAGGTAATTCTTGCCACACCCCACACAAGCTGGGAAAGTGTGCTCTATCTGCATGCCACCCTGGCCTCTCGAATGTGAAGATCTGCTCCTACGATCCCCTCTTGATCTAAATAGTGTACTGGCTGACATTGGTTCTAGAGCAAAAGACCTGTGCTGAGACTGCTGGTGCTGTCCACCCCCCGATCTAGACTGAGAAGTCCCATAATTGTCTGTCCAGGCCCTCTTGGCCTCTCTCTGCCTCCAATACACTGACTCCATCTTTTGATCATGCAACAGTATGCGGGGAAAATTTATATCCTGTTGCAACATGGAGATCCTACAACCCTTATCCAAGCATTCCGCCACTCCATGCACAAATCGGCTCACTCGAGCCCTCTGGTCTACGACCAACTCTAGCGCATACTTGGATAAACGGGTGAACTCCAAAGCGTACTCCTGAACTGATATGTCACCCTGCTTTAGCTTTAAAAACTCGGCCGCCTTTAGTTCCCTCATCTCGCGAGGGAAGAACCGATCCAGAAATGTCTCGTGAAACTCTTCCCAACCTATAGGGCTTGCCCCTACTTCTCTAGCATCTCTCCATTGCTTGAACCATATATGCGCGACCCCTTTCAGCTGCTAGGAGGCCAAATCAACACACTCTTCATTTGTCACCCCCATAACCTGGGTGATCTTTAGAATCTCTTCGATGAATTCATGCGGGTCCTTATCTACCTTGGACCCAAGGAACTTCGGTGGGTTCATCCTCAAAAAATCTTTAACCTGAGCCGCCGCATTGCCATTCTATGGAATATATGCAACAGCCTACTGGTGGACTTGAGCGGTCAAGGCCTACGCAAGCATCTGGATATCTTCCTGAAACTCAACATGGGCAACTGGCTCTGGTGCCTGGGGCTCTAGAACTAGTGGGGCTTTCTGATGCCCATGTCCATTGCCATCCTCGTGGCCTTCACCATTTCCATTTCTCCTACCATTCGTTCTTCAAGGAGCCATGATTCTGGAATCGCGAATAACATGAATTAGAAGGATAGAAGGACTTTATCGACATAGATCATGAAAGAAGGGAACATTTTCGAAACGTCTCGTAGCCTCTTCGTCATAAGTGTGGCATGCTTCACACCCATGAAAAAGACTCTACTCAATGCGGCTTTCAGACACCCCAAGACACTTCAAACCTATAGCTCTGATACTAAGTTTTTCACGACCCGGACATAGTCCCAGATCGTAACATAGGACAAGGAACCCCGAGAGGCCCCAAGTGAACCCATGGCATAAGCATAAATCTAACTTCATATCACTTAAGGCGGATACTGAACATGTGATATAGCATAAACATAAACGTAACATAACATAACATGATAAGCGGAAAGTACTAGACATACATATCAGTTGAGTACTACAAATGGTCTGAAAGCTTCTATCATATAAGATGGGTTGATGGGACAACATCCCCAACTAACCCGGAAAAACTGAAACAAAATAACATCATAAATGTCTAGACATATGGCCCTCGGAACATGAGGACTTACCAAAAGGCTGATAGCTAACTCTGAGATGGACTAATGATGGAGATGAGCCTGAGAGCCGGGTCCTATATCATGAAACAATACAACATAGAAAGTATGCGGTTAGTACATGGAATGTACTGAGTATGAAATGTAAGTAAAACGGACATTTAAAAATATATAAACCGATAAAATATCATAAGAGTAGGACAACATTCTCATAAGATAAATATCGTAACATAACATAAGGCTCAAGGTTTTCAAAATAATCGTACTACAATCGTAATCATAATCATAAGAGAAAAGCATTATTTAACATGACCTGAGCCAATATACATAATCATAAAACATGCATAAATCATGAGGAACAATGGGAGATTCTTTTAATCAACATACCCCATATGAGCATACATGGAGCCCGACTTGTAACCCTAGTCGGGAGGGTTCGTACTTTCCAAGGGTAGAACCATGAAAGGCGTGATATCACCATAAAAAAGGCAATTTGGGCCATTGACAGTCATAAGGGAGGTTCCAACATATCTACGGTGGCACGTAGTTATGAGATTCGGGGCCGAACCTATGCCCCGAATCTACTCGGTGTTAAATACTACTCCCAAAACATATATAGTGCTCATATTATAATATTCATGAGACTAATGGGCTAGTTAAATTATGATAATCATAAACATTCTTGTAAATTCGTGAACTAGCCATGAACTAAGGCACGTGAGTCAGCCCAAATATAATTCATAAATCATGGGATTCATGCATACTTGTAGATCATGCATATACCTTACAAATCATCAAATCATAATGGATATTTGAATAAATTCATATTTTAAATCATAAATCATGATGGGTTTGTAAATATCAATAATTGAAGTAAAGATCATAACTCGATTCATTATAGATCATACATAATTAGGCTAAATTTAATCAAAACTGAAATTAACAATTTTATGATCAAACTAGTTATAGAATTCATCATAATTCAAAAAATATAGTATAAATCATAAAAGAAAACAACTCATTAATAGATCATTAGAATTCCACAAGATTTGGGTAA